>JAHZNG010001478.1:0-17495 GCA_027744375.1 Orchesellides sinensis | reverse complement strand
CTGTTTTAAACCTATTTTGAACAATTTTCGAACCTTTTGAGCTATTTTCGAACCATATGAAGCAGTTAAATGTATAAATTGAATACAACGCAAACCTAAAATAGAACGTGGGGTTGGAACGTCTTGAATAAATAGAACGCGGGGCGTTATATTTTAGGAAATACGTATTGCGTGTGAAAAAATACCCATACAATCTAAACTTTTACTCTTTATGATCGATGTGCGATTTCGCAATTATTATATTGTTTCTCTTTTAATTTGCTTATGTACAGATGGAAGGCACCGAAAGGCATGAATCAACTACTGAAATGCAGACTGGCAGTTCTGTTGGTGGTACTGAAACAGGAACCCCTGACACTCACGCAGTCCGTTCGTCATCCTCAGGCGAATTTTTCACAGCTCATGACGACAGCACAATAAAAAGCTCATCAGATGAGCCCTCACGTCCAAAATCATGGGACTCATCTATACTCGGCCAGGTGTCAAATAATTTTCCTGCGTCCCACTCCGGAGCGTCAGAATATCAAACAGCGTTGGGTGCTGCATCTGCCGTCTCATCTTCTGAGAGCTATTTAGGTAGCTTGTCCAGCGACGCATCTGCATCTGGAACACTCGTTGCCTCACAAATTGACCTTGGTGCAGAGTTGTTGGCAGAAGATGATGATGAAGAAGAATCACATGCTCAAATCAGAACTCATGTTTCAGTAGAATCTACTACAGTTGAAGCTGGACAGAGTGGCACTGTAACCACTAGGTCAATTTACTGTTCAGCTGGTGACAGCCAAGGAATTCCGCCACCTGGAACTGGACTTCCAGTAACTCTTACATCATCTACCTCTGGCACAACTGTGTGCACACAAGTAGAAACCACTTATGAATCCAGTGTTAAAGGTGACCCCGAACTAGCTGATGATCAAGACGGAAATATGATGGTGTTCGAATCTTCCACAAGAGAAGCTGTAGAACCACCACAAAGAATTGTCAGAACACATCGTCGTTCTGAGAGTCAGTCATGGGGTGATTCACCATTACGGTATGGAATTGAGGAAAGAATCGAGGAGGAGCAACTGAAGGATTTTGTCTTTCCAACTGAAGAGGAGGAAATGCAAGATTTGTTTGACCCAACTGATGATATTGAAGACCCTATACAACGACCAATAACACCAGAGCCTCAATTTTCCCCAGACGATCAACCAAGAAGAATATACTATCCAGATTCATCATTTGAACAAACAATAGAGGGCCTGCCTGAAGAGGACGATATGGCTGAAAAACGTGGAGGAGGGATGCAAGACTTTACAATGGAATATGAGCGAGTCATTGCACCACAACAAAGACTTGAAGACATTGAAGAAGAGAGTTCTGTCAAAAATTCCCCCAAGTCTGTAATGAGTCTTGAGATGAGCTCATCGCTACCTGAATTAGAGGAGCGTAACGGGAATGGTAATGGCAACGGAGAAAAATCTGGAAGACCTGGTTCAAGAGAATCTTCATCATCATTGAGAGAATTTGAGAGGCTGGAATGTGACGTGCTTGCGGAAGAGGTAGTAAGAAGGGATGAACCACTGCTGTCGGAAATTGAAGAAGGTCACGAATCCCAAGTTTCCGAAATATCCGAAACTACAGAACTTATTGGAGAGAATGATTCTGGTGAATTGGAATTTGATGATAAGAAAAATTTATCATCTCAGCCTTATGAAACTGCGGAAGATGCTTCTCAAATGACTGACATTCAAGACCTAGCATTGGACGTGGACCCCATGATGGCATTCTTCTCAACAACTGTTGTTGAGCCACAGACTCCAGACACAGCCTCAACCAGCCAAATTGAAGATTTTCAACGAAGAAGCAGTGAACTGCTAGCAACTACAGATGCTGACTCGAGTTTGGAATTTAGGGCCCCTGATAAATTTACTGCAGATGCAAAAATGACATCAAGCGGGGATTCTTTAGATGATCACAGTGGAAGAAATATTATGGAAGTTAGCCGCGACTCATTGGACTTTGAACAAGAAAAGATGAGGGAGACTGCAGANCTGATAAATTTACTGCAGATGCAAAAATGACATCAAGCGGGGATTCTTTAGATGATCACAGTGGAAGAAATATTATGGAAGTTAGCCGCGACTCATTGGACTTTGAACAAGAAAAGATGAGGGAGACTGCAGATATTCCAGAAATGGTTGGATCTGCAGACTCTTTAAGTGGAAATAGACGTTCCACACATCAACCTCCGGATGAGAAGGCATTTGAACAAGAAGTTACAACACAAACGCGTGCTAAAGAGCAAGGAATGTCAGATTCCCTTGAAATGCAACCAGGCCAAAGCTTTCCAGCAACAATGACAGAATCTGCAGATTCTTTGAATGATGGCAGATCAGAGAGATCTTCTGCTGCTGGAGCAGTAGGAGGTGTAATGGTAACCTCATCTGACTCACTTGAGGGACAAGCTGTCGATCCATCTGCATCCTCAACAACCAGCACTGGAGGAGATGCAGCAATGTGGTCCAGCATTGGTGGTGGATCGGCATCCACGTTGGTCTCCAGTCAAGAGGACCTAACACTTGAAAACCAGTAGAGAAGCTTACTTTTACATACGCAAGGTGTTTATTACGTATTTACTTTACCTAAGGTGTACACGACATTGTTTGTTTTCAGTTCATTATGAATATTTATGTTTAATATAGTTTTATTATGATGGGTTGCGGGTATGTATATATGCGTTACTTTTTTTAATCTTAATTTTATAAGTACACACAATATTGAATATTTCACTTACATAAGAGGGTTTGTAGGGTTCACAAAAATTATCAAGTTCCAATTCCAACTGTACCCATGCCATGTCTCAGCAGACAATCTCCTCGTACACAAACAACGTTACCTCATACAGCGTAAGTCATAACTCTAACTGGCAACAGTAGGAGTACAACTGCGGAGAGTAATCAGGTCATTTACTTACTTTAATAAAATTATCATTATCATATTGCCTCCAAATAAAACATGATTAAAAATTTAATAGACCAGGTGAGACATAATGTTTGAAGCATTGTTGTAGTGAACAACTCCAAGAACATTAGCTAGCTGGAGCAGTTGCCTGTCCAGTAGAGCAGCATTTAAAGATTATACGCTTGTCTACCTTGAATAATAAAATCACTTTTAATATTCATAGATATCTTTACTAATTTGTTTGAGTATGGAAATATATCTGCCATACGTAGAGTTTTTAAAGGGTTTGGTAAGAATTTTATTAGAAGTTGGAAGTGTAATTTGTTTGAAGTTTTTTAGAAATTTGTTTGATGATCTTTACGTAGTGTGATTTTCTTTGGTTTTGCTTTCTCGATTCGATGCACCACGGAATACAATTTTTTTGCAAAATTTAAGCTAAATGACAAATTATTATATAAATTTACAGGGGCCAGCTCACCAGGTGACTCCTCATCACAACAACGAACAACGGAAATGGAGCGATCAGTTTCTCCAGAAATACCTTCTACATCGTCAAGAGAAAATTAAACTTTAAAAAAGCAGAAATTTCACCCGAAGATTTTGTTTTATGTAAATCAAAAGTATGCGTAACCCAGCATGCAAAAATAACGAAATGGGTTATTTGTCCTTTACAACTACAACTTTTAAAATGTATAAAAAAATATTTAGACAAAGAAAACGGGTTGGGCTTTACAGGAGTAAAATATATGTAATTAAAATCTGCAATTAAAATGTAATTTCTTCCAAGCATTGATCACCCAAAATAAAGATTATGATGCTCCAGAAAGGACATGTCTTGCAAATCCAAAGGAATGACTTCAGAGGCAAAATATATTCCATTAAAAGTAATAATATGTATCTCCATCTACGTCACCAGTCAGCATGTGTATATTGTAATCGTAGCATAAGTATTTATGTGAGAAACAACAAAAATCATAAGATGCATCATGTTCGTATGAGATGTAGATTTTATGTAAAATACATAATGGAGTTCTTTGCGTACCTTAACTTGAGCAAAAGGTATATTATAGGGAACTCTTTGTCTTTCTCTATGCTATTTACAGTAAAAAGCTTTTGGATCACAAAATTAAGTAGTTAAGATTATTGAATATATGATAAAGCTGACTTTTTGTGTTTTTAAAGCTCTTTCTATTAATTTATTGTTGTTTTTCATGCTTTTTAGTCATTAAAATTTAAAACCTGTTAATCTTTATATATGTATGCATATATCAATGCATCTTGTAAGGCGTATAATCGATGGAAGAATTTATAGCTGCATAGTATATCTCTTTACAGGTCACTAATAAAATCCTGACTTCTGGTTTAGATAAGGATCAGGAAAAAGATGCTTCAAGCTCTGTGAAAATAAATGCATTTAAAATATACACGTATTATTTCTGACTACAAAACATAAAAGCAATGTCCTGTATTTAATCAAATGCACTAATATAAGTGTAAAAACTGCTACTCACTGTTGATTTTAAAATTCTAAAATTAAGTACACGGAATAGAATGCTAGTTGTATGACACATTATTGGACTAAATTTTCATGTTTAGTATATCTCTTTACAGGTCACTAATAAAATCCTGACTTCTGGTTTAGATAAGGATCAGGAAAAAGATGCTTCAAGCTCTGTGAAAATAAATGCATTTAAAATATACACACGTATTATTTCTGACTACAAAACATAAAAGCAATGTCCTGTATTTAATCAAATGCATTAATATAAGTGTAAAAACTGCTACTCACTGTCGATTTTAAAATTCTAAAATTAAGTACACGGAATAGAATGCTAGTTGTATGACACATTATTGGACTAAATTTTCATGTAAGACAAAATATCGTGAATTATAGTAATAAAAACATTTGCAGCTGTATTGGAAGCCATCGTTTTACTTTTCTTTGAATATTTTGCCTCTCATCGGTATCAGAAGTAAGCTTTCCTGTAAATAAGAATAAAATACAATTTATAAGCTTTTGCAAGAGGTAAAATAGACACGCATTCATAATTATTATATCATTGGAAAATACCTTAAATTGTAATAAAAACGTGTAAAACCAGAAAGGTAAACCTGGAATTGAATTGAGTTGTTGAAGTAACCTCCTAAAAATAAATACATGACTAACCTAAACTATACAATTGCGGAAAGTTGGATACCTGCAAATGTGACATGTATTCAAATCCATACCAGATTTCATTGCCATTCTCCTTACCAGCAGATGAACTTAGAGATTTTTGCCAACACGGACGACGCTGCGCTGTGTGTTAAAGTTCTCCTTGAAAACCGGAAAAGAAGACGTATGAATGCTGCTGACTATCTCTCCGGTTCGGTTCAAAATGAGATAAACACCACATACTGCTAAATAATTAAATAATGTTATATGCTGCTTTGTGTACGTATGATTGAGACAAACAATCCAAGCAAAAAATTGTCTAAGATTTGAAAAAAGTTGTCTAATGAGATAATCTAATTAAATGCCTCTTTGGTAGATGAAATACCAAAATATTATAAATGTAAACATCTAAGTATAAAAAATTATCGGGAACTAGTAGTTAGATTTTAAATTATGACTATGTATACATTGTAAATGAAATAATATATACCATCAACTATAGAAAAAGGGGTGGAACGTTCTGACTGTCTTGTATTTCGTCGCATGTAATGATTATTTAGTAGAGTCATAAATGATGCTATTATAATAAAATAAATTGTGCTATTCTCAAACAATTCGATTGAATATTTATTCTTTTGAACAATTTGTAAAACCACAATTTATAGCATATCGATGAAAACAAAACGTGGAAGAGTTTATTTCATATCAGTTGAAGATGAAAACTTTGCATAGCTGGCAATAAATAAGTGCCGTATTTATTCTCATCATAGCGTCATCACATTTGGTACTATTTAACAGAAAGGTTAATGTTTTGTTTGTATTTGCATAGTTTTTTTCTCGCAATAATATCAGTATGTATTATTATAACCTTAAACATATAAGCATTTTTAATAATAGATTACAAACACTGCAAGATAGGTACTGCCGTACTGCCAGCACAATGTGTGGTTTCTACCTAATTATTTACCTGAAAGCTACATTTTTCGTGACATTTTTCGAAGATTTTATGCTTTTGTTTTGGTCTGATCCTTTGCTGTCAGGTGGAAGCCGTAGTAAGCCTAAATTACTTATTTACTATTACTAGCACATCCCATCTACCAGAGCATTTCTAGCGATTAATATAAAGAATATTTTAGTCACATATTCTTTTTAACAATTTTACTTTTACTATGATCCTTCTGACATTGTTGTAAGCGAATTGCATTCCTGATCATGTCGGGCGTTAGTACAAATACATAAACTCAGGTTAGAAAAACATTCCATTAGCAACTAAAAATAATGGACACGGGTCTCCTGAATTCTACACCAAATGTAATATTAAATGCATATAATTAACGTTTATTAAATCGGTTATGATATATCTTCATAACATTTTACCAAGAATCTTAAAGTAATACTTTTTCGGTAATGATGGCTCAATTTTGTATACACCACAAAATTGCATATATATTTTTTGGCCTTTGGCAGACTATAGACAACACACACCTTATGTAGAGTCAATACCTCTTTTTAAACTTAAAGTACATTATCTTAGTATTAAATACTCTTGGTAATACGCCTAATACGAGTTTAATAAAGAGCACACCCTTAACCTAATTGAATTGATTTTGATTTATTACATGCTGCCATTCTCATAGCATAATGAATTAGATGAGGAGACAGCTTCTTTTCACTTTTACTGAAAGAGAGAGCTCTTACTGGATAATCACCGTCGGCTTAGCATGCAGTATCTATTTCACTTTAAACAACCTTGTAAACATTTCAATTGAGGATAGGTATATATGTATGTGTACGATATTTCCATTATGCTCCCACGACCTGGAGGACAAGCATTCCTTACAATCTAACTGTGACGTCTGAAAAAATGGAATAGAAATCATCAATCATGCAGCTAACCTCGTTAATTCCATTTTTAAAAAATGTCTGGAAAAAATGTCTAGAGCATGATGTACCTACAGCAAACATTTTTCATATTATACAGGATTAAGAGCTAATCTCTACGTACCAACTACCAACTATAACCAATCAAATTAAAAAACTCAACATTTTTAGAACCATAAATTTACATACTTTCTATGATTACTTTTTGAATCAGACTACAACTCAAAGCAGGCCATCTCTTAAAAAGCGTTACTGAAATGTGGTAGAGCACCAAAATTCTTATAATTGCGTAAGCATTGCAATTGGCGTAGTTGCCAGAACTATTGTAATATGTAGTTTCCGGTTAAGATGCTGTTGACTGTTACATTTTGTTTACATCGAAAATAGGAGTACTAGTTTATATATGTCACGATCACTTTCAAGTTTTCAAATTTATTTAAATGCACGAGTTAAATGTGTATTCTTATAAATATAAACATTTTTATTTCCATACTTTTAATTTGCAGCTTTCTGGTGATTTTTGATTAGGTGTTTGTTTCGGTCTGTGCGAATAATATGTTATGCTTGCAATATATATATTTTTTTCTCGATTGTCAATGGTTCTGTCACAGTAAAATTAGCTCATGAATGTCAGACAAGATCATTTGAAATTGGATTTACACAGGGAAAGAAAGCGTAATCTCTTTACATCGTACATACTACATTTATCAAGTTGAAAAATTAAGAACTTGTACAATAAACGTATGACCAACACTAATAATTTTGTGCTGTACAAAACCGCAAATTCAGTTCAGCCAGAATATCCACATCAGTAAACGAATACTTTTATAACTTTGGTTGAGAAAGAAAGTTAATTTTAATTATGTTAAGACAAGCGCCGTGTCGTGACTGATAATTGAGATTCATCTGTCAAAGCCATTTACTTGAACCAATACAATCCCAGTCTTATACGCGTAAGTTAAACTAAACGTCAATGTCACTACCTTGTCAAAGATCAAACAAATACTTTTAATCTAAATTACATACATTTGCATTTGGGATTTTTCTGGAAAGCTTAAAGCGAATGCAATTTACCACACATCTAATATTTGGTATTCATTCAAAAGTTTTACCAGAACTGAACTGAACAGAAAATTATCATCTTTCCCTCACATATTTTGTTTTGTGTTTAAAAGTGTACATAACATGGAGGCTAGAATCCTTATCCTTGCCCATTCTCCCTATATTACAGGCTTCATCAGGGAACTCCAATGCTCCGATGCACGATTCTTCAACTTCCAATGGGAAAGCCCGGTGAAATCGGGTATTATGCAAACACCAAAGGTCATAGCCAACATTTGAAATGTTCATCATTGTCACAACTGACGTACATCTACATCGTGGTTGGTTTTAACATAACTAATTGTCATACGTACGGCTTGTATATTTTTGAAACTTGTTAAGAATGAGGTAAACAACAGTTCTTAAACTGAATTTTATAATGCTACAGCCAAAGACTTCGGCTGGATTCCTATGATGAAAGCAGTAGTAGTGTTAAATTACAGTAAAACGTTGTGTTTTTTTCACTTTTTCTATTTTTCAAAGATATCAGCGGTTGTTACTCCGTTGAGTCTCACGAGACGGCTCCGGCACCAATGCTGCTAATCGTATGCTCGTGGCGAACTTCCATGTAATCCGGATTATGTGTTACTTCTTTAATCATATCTTTCAGCAAAGTGTAGCGTATGATGATAGGATAGTACTTTGACGAAGTGTACTCACCCTGAAAAAATAAAGAATTACTATTCAAAGTTTGCTGAGATTCAAATTTTATTATAATATTGTTTCACAATGTTCATTGTGTTACACGTCTTGTTTGACTTCGCCTTACGTTGTCTACGAGTGTAACAAACGACTAGTTTTAGCTTGATGAAGCCATTTTTAGCAAGTGTACTTAAACAGTGTGGCGGGTTTAAAACGGAGAGAAAGTAGGTATGTTTCAAATGTAAAATCAAATTTGAAAAATGGAATTTAATCCAATTACATATGTTTTGAAAAAAAGACAATCGTTTTTACTTTGATTTTGAAAACATTTTTTGCCGCAATAGAAAATCGGTGAATTACTGTCATTGTCACCCTATACATTTGAACGCATTTATAAAGTGGAGGAAGTCATTGATTGGATATAAACTTTCAAGAGTATATTGAAAGAAGAAGCAGAAAAGTATTTTGGTTCTCCTTTGAGTGTGGGTTGAGGTAATAACAAAAAATGAGTAAAAAGGGAAAGTTTAAGTGAAAGCAAATAGTATTGACTGAGTAAGTGAGGGAAGCGGAGTAAAAAATTCTGTGCGAGATCCTCTTTCTTTTTTCCTGCTCGGCGTAATAGGTTTCTCACCTCTTCCCCAACTTTTCTCAGAAAACTCAACCCATATGAGCCGTGTCGGTTTTTTTCATTGATGCCTTAAAGCTACTTGTTTTCTCAAGCTGAATACACCAAAGAAGTAAAATGGGATGCCACTGTTGCTGGGAAAATCGATTTTTTCTTCAAGGTTGCTAGAAAACACATACAAGTGGTTGTGAAAACTGGCTGGAGTAACGTTTTTGCATGTTTGGAATCATATCTTAAGCTACCAGACTTCTAAATTGTCATCTCTTTTCCTACGATGTCAATAAGATGATTGTATGGTGTACCCTATATTCATAACAACTCTGTATAAGATGTTCTATCAAGCTATATGTACTTTTACCGTTCTAGAATGGTCTAAGAATTTGGTTAAAGGAGCGTTTTCTTATGGAGAAGTTTTATGAAAAACAGAATTTATTTCTAAAAATCGAAAGCTAGTACTACAACCCCTCTCATAGTATCTATTCGCCTGTAAGAACAACTTCATTCAGTTCTCTGCTTTCTTTGTCTTGAAAATTGCATTCTTAAACCATATTTAAGCTGATCGTCTCATCTCAAAATACTCTGGCAAGGTACATTAGTGGCATTAAGATATTTTAGCTTCATTATTGCTAATAAAATTCATTTATAAAATAAAGCTCGATATAATTACCGTTTTATTCCACTTCAATTCCCGTTACAAAACCGCCAAAATAAAATTCAGTTGTATAACTCATGTTACTCATGTTTACAGAAGTCTTATAAAATTTAAAAATAAAAATTAAAGGACAGGTTATGCATGGAATGATAATTTAGCTATGTAGGTATATGCTCAACCGTACTCCAAACACCTCCACAGTTCCACAAATAAAAATGTATGTTAAATTAAAAGCAATGTATTTATAAAATATTACGGAAGCAAGCGTTTTTACTTATGTACATACTGAAATTCTTATCAATTCGCTGCTTTGTTTATGAACAATAATAACAGTACTAAATATTTGTAGGTTAGAAAAGGGGATCTAATGCTTGGGACTTTTACCACCGCGGTTCTCAAGGAAAGTTTAATTCTTTGGAGTAAGTGGCACTTTTGGAAGTTATTTCTTAGCTTAAATTTTAAATATGTATTGCCACTTGCAGTGAAGTTGGTAGTTTACAACTGTTTTTTATTAAACCTTAATATCTATCTATGCCTTTTTGTTGTTCTTAATAATACTTTCTACTTAAGTACAAACTCAGTAACAGCAACTTTTAATATTGAGAACAAGATTCTTTGAGTATTTTTTTTTTATTTTGTTTAAAAGACAGCCTGTTTTTGAAAGGTCCGTTAAGTTGTTGGTTGGCTTTCTGAGAACACAGACTTTGTATGCCATTTGTAATCTATATCAGATTCATTGCCTATGCTAACGGGCCGTCAAATATTCTCCTCTAGATATATAAATTACTTCAGTTGTTTTGGGTTTTGCATCCGTGTTTTGTTTTAAGAATACGTTTCACCTGTTTAAGGTTTAGTTGAGGCTATAATGTATAGCAGTCAGTTTCATTGTAATTTGTAGATAAAATAAAAACTTAGGTTTCTCTCAACTTCTATAATGCTAATCTTCAGAAACATTACGGTTTGGTCATTACTACACCTTTCTCAGACTTTGGAAAAAAGACAACCGTCATAATGTGACGCGTCACATCCTAAAATAATGCCTGATTAAAACATAAAAAATATAAAATACTGATCCATTTCTAAAGTATGTACCTTCTAGCACATACTATGTTGCAACCCATACTCGTCATGCAATGGTACTAATAAAAGAACGTGGGTACATTTGTAGTTTTGCACTAACGTGGGACCAATAAAGTCCACTGCGTGGTGCATAGGAATATGATTTTAAGCAAGGCATACATATTTGAACTCTTATACACGCGTTGTTTTCAACAATTTTCTCTTTCCTGCTGGTTCATGCATCCAGTGGGAGCAGTTGAATTTATGAACAACAACATCAGATCCGTTGTAATAATTTTTGGGCTGTGAAACTTCTCGCCCCAGCAAATTTATATGGTAATGGTGATAATGGAGGAAACCCAACAGAGAACTTTTTATTATGTGCAACTGAGCATTTTGTCATTATTGCGTAATGAACTAAAGAGTGGAGTAAAGGCTTCAACGAACTCAGCCCAGCACATTTAATTCAAACTGTGAAAGTTATTGTGACTACACGGTGAGAAGTGATTAGAACACGGTTCGAGCTGTTGTATAGTATAGTATTATGGTTAGACGTTCGGTAGTTATACAACACGAATGGGAGTATATTATCTCCACAACTCCAAACTTAAGTCCAGTCTCCTCTATGAATTACATGTGTTGCTTAACTAGGGACTGGCTGAGTTGAGCTTGCTCTGGAAGCGTTTAGCAGAGAGAGTAAAATATTTGCGACTTTGCGAGGTGTAGATTTTGTTTACATGGGAAATCTTTCATAAGAAATGTTATACGTAATGAACGTATGTAGCTAATAATCATAATATTGTAATTTTATTTTCCTTTTCGAAGAGAATTTCTGGTAAACAAGATCGAAAATAATAGTCCATTTATATAAATGCTGTTAATCAGTTGCTAAAATGTTATTTAGTTAGAAATCCAGGAGAAGAGAAGCGATTTATACTAACGTACGCTACCAAGGTCCTACCCATCCCTTTGCTGTAAATCAACCACCATGTAATAAAATCTATCTATCTAATGTTATTTATCGGTGACATTTTCAAAGCCCTTTCATCAATTCATAAGTGGCATATCCATCCATCCCTAGACAAAACTATTTCATGTACAATTGATATGACAATGTCGATATGATAAATTATAAACTGGAAAGTACTTACTTGACTCGCAGGTTAAAAAAAGAAACGCTGAATGACACAGCTCGCATAATCGCATACATGTTAACCTGTTACCAATTCCAATAACTGAAACTTCTCCCTCAAGCTAAGCTAGTTAATACAAATGTTTAGTGATTCAAATGTAAATGTACAGTAGCTGTAATATACTTGGTTTATTGATAGAAATTCAGAGCAATCATAATTTGTATTTACTATTGTTAGCATTAGCCATATTAAGATTTCTGAATACGCACGTGTGTTTTACTTTCTTGTTTTAAATAATGAGAACGTGTTTACAAAACTTTCTGCTGTGTCTAGTCCATAGTTCAAGTGAATTTTGCTGACTAGTTAGAATCCACAGTATTCTGTTTAGTCAGCCTGTATAACTCGACAGCCTACTATAATGAAGTCATTATTCATTTGACTAATTCATATTTACTAATGTTATCAGTACGTCCGATGATTTAGAACCAAAAATCGATGTTACCCTGTACACACAAGGCAAGGTAATGTTGAAATTAGGTGGGGGAAAACGTGAAAATTAAATTACTTACCGTCAGTTCACGAATCAAATTTCTGAGCCCTGTGTAGCGTTTAAGTAGACGGTAGAGATCGTTAATTAGTTGAGTATTCTCAGCCTCTATCTGGGTCGATGTCATATCTAGAGTCAAGAACAAAGAGAAAACCAACGATTTAAAGCAAAATCTACTATAGCGGACTCGAAAGTTTGGTTTGCAAATTAACCACCTTTCAATGAAGGTGTAACAACGAATGATAATAATAAATGAAGCCACGGTCGAATTTCTAATAAATTACAGTTCTCAAATGTATTAAAGTTAAAAGCTACCCATAGATATACATGATTTTGTCTTTGCTATAAATCTTATAGGTTTTTGTCCTTTTAGCGTGTGCTTGCAAATTATGTTTATATACATATAACCAGTCGTAGACGTGTACGTCACAATTATACTTTATTTGCACCACAAGTTACCTATTCAAGATAAAACCTTAGAAATTTGCGGAACGAGAGACAAAACTAGAATCGGTTGGTTAACGTACCTCTTCCCGTAAAATTCCAAGTATAAAATTTATTCATTAGACCATAGCTTAGGCAAAAACACCACATTTAAGCCATGGTGTCGACTCATGTAGTTAGTTTGTTGGATGCAAATTAGAATCTCGTTCATGGTGGCGGTGGCTACAATAATGAACGTGGTGAGTTGTTGTGTGGGTGAAGAAAGTAACAAATTATTTTATCTACATATCTATCTATCGTAAGTGGCCTATCTATTTTGTGCCAGTTCCATCGTTTCGAGTCTAAAGGTAGCAACCTCAAACGAAACCTTATTACTCCAAGCCACATTTTTTACCCATGGTTCAATGCCTCACATTATTAACAACTGAAGCAGTGTCGTCTTTCGCTATCTTGAAGTTTGAAGAGATTTAGAGAAAAGTGTACCTGTATATAGGCTATATAATCAGTATATGTAAGTTTAATAAATAAGAATACGTCATTTGAAGTTAAAATTCTAGTGAAATGGGAGCATACAAGAGAACCAGAGCAGAGAATTAAATGACAAAAGAAGATGATGGTACGCAGGAAATTTCAATGCCTCCATTGAGTTACTCCGAAGTTATACGGGGTCACGAACTAAAAATACGGACTTAACATTGCTTTACAATACCAATTAACTGTACCGCATTTCCCGATTAAATTTCCCCCTCGTCTATGCCATCGTCGTCTACTTACTTCTATAGCTTAGTCGAAATATTCGTCGAAATTTTTTTGGCCTTAGCTATATACAAACATTAACTTGGTTAAATAGGGCTCACAATTCGCGAGGTGAAGAATTCGTCTGTCATTTAATGCAAACAATTGCTTAGAAAATAATTATTATCAAATTATTATATAAGATAAAGATATTTTTATTCGTATCCGATAATTATAATTGCACACATGAATGTTATTTCGACAATGGTTCATAATGTCAATCCTGTAATATGATCTCCAAATACCAAGGTACAGTTGCACTTCTATTCTGTTCTGATAGCTGTTAAGGGACATAACGAAACGAATTACCCCAACGTCAATTCCCAACATGATATACGACTCCGTTGTAAACGAAGCTTGATTAATTCATATTCATTCATTATATATTCATAATTATGCTGCAAACATTCAAATGTATTTGTCTTCATAATGCAAGGACAGGTTAGGACATTACGCGTATACGGATTTTTTGTTTATGGCAGTTTTTGGTAGATACCTTTAATAGTATTCCGTACCAATTTTTGTTGATTTACATGTTTATTTTGCTTCTTAAATGAAATTAAATTACTAGAAAATGAATTCAGAATACTGTAAATAAACGATAATCGTAAGATAAACGAATTGCGACAAATCTACGAGGTATAATATGTTTGTGTATATGATTTAGTTTTTCACTCTGTGGTGTTTGTCGATCAAAGGATAAACTTTCATCATCTATTACGTTAGTTCGAGTACATAAGAAATGCCGATACTGACTGAGGCAAGTTTCCATCAAATGTCCATTCGGTAGTTTTCCTATATTCTTTTCCATTCAATCAATTTGAAAGGTTTATTTTCTAAGGGACAATGCTTTTGCAGTATATTTTCCTACCACCATTCCAAATACTCCATTATCCTAGTCATAACATAATGATGGGTAGCTTTTCTACTTTTATTTAAGGACATAACAGTGGCAGTAAATGATCCAGGGAATCGAATCCAGTAAACCTTTATACACACATGATAGTATATAGATACGTACCTTCCAGTCTTTCCTTTTCTTCTCGAAGTCGCTCCTCATTGTCAGCTGCAGCCTTTTCGATTTGTTTCAGTTGAACTTTCTCTAGAGCTGAGCAGGCTCGAATGACGTAGCAACCAACAGGCTCGGCTTTCTCTTGTTTAGGGACATCAAGAAGTGTCCAATATTGTGTTTCTAGCCTTACTACTTCCTAATGTAGAAAAGCGTGCATGAAACATACAAATAATGAAAGTATATTGTCGTTAAATAGATTTTTTTCTTCCTAGGAACCATTAGCAGGGGGAAGGTATTGGCTCGTGAAAAAATGCGTTACGTGACACTTTACTTCTTTTATTTCTTTTCCCCTTTTCTACTTTGCCGTTCATGTCATCAATGTTCTAGAAGAAAATGATACTTTAAGAAAAAGCTTTGTATATTCTATGGTGTGCATTTGACACATCACCATATATATAAACTTACACAGTGGAATATAGAGGTACACAACACACACATGCATTATTCAGCTTTATTCCATACACTAATACAAATTATATACCTACATAATAGTTAAATGTATTATTTGGACTGACATGTAACACATTCGTGTGCCCGAAGAGTGGACTTGCATTTATTATCAGACACGGGGAAGGAACAAGAAGCAGAAATATTGCATGACTTCCTAAACCTAATACATATATACATATACTACAAGCGAAATAAAGATAAAACAATGCAATGGTAGTTAAGACGTATCTGGAAAAAACTGTTGCACACGATGAACCGTGTAATAAATGTGTATAAGAACTAGAAACGACATGCACTTAGATTTCCTTAATGGACTTTCCTCAAGCCATAAAATAGAAAAGGGGCAGACAACAGATAAACTAATCTCTATTGGGCAGACAGCGCAAGCAAGCAATGCAATGGTAGTTAACACGAAAACTTTCTTTGAAAATGGAACGAAACTATGGAATTGCATAAAGCAATACTTGTGTGCCTGTTTTCAATCATATGACATATATAGATAGATGTTATAAAAAAGATACCTTACGTTACCGAATGGTTTATCAAATAAGTTTTAGTTGTATAAAGCATAGCATGAAGTTTGCCAACGCCACGGTGCCTTAACACTAAGGATAACAAGTACCTTTTGGCCCCATCAGCATGTCTTTCTCTATAAGTAAACTAGTTAATTGTTGTTGTTGTATATATTAATGTTGTATGAACTCAGTTTACCAATTTCAGGCATTATTCATAATACCTGTTTATTTATTGCCATACAGAAAGACAATTAATTATGTAAAGTCACATCCGTTAAAGTTCGGTGGAGTGTATCATCGCAATGAGACTTCATTTCCGCGGTTTTATTATTTTGCTAAGGGACTGTATAAGCTATTTTGTTTTTCAATCCATAAAAGGGTTCTGAATAGCTCAGTTAGGGGCTCATGTGTAGACTTACGACTACGATCGTTACATTGTTGTATTTAAGTCAGACATACGTGTATGCTTGCATGTAAAAATGTGCTGATCTTTTTTTGTTCAAAAGGTCTGGCTTAAAATAGAGACAGGTGTGCTCTATAATTTATTTAAGTTTTTTTGCCTTTAACATCTATGTATGGGTTTTATATGATCTCTGACTCATATTCTCTTCAAAGTGTTGCTGTAGGACATTTTTTTGCTTTGTTTTAGTAATTTCCATTCCCTTTGTCCGCTCTTACAACACGTAAAAGAGAAAACAATGCTCACCCGTTTTCATTTCTCCTCCAACTTCTCTCGAGTCGGCAACAAACAAAGCGAATTCTCTGACTTAAAGCTAGACTGTTTACATCAAAGTCAAATCAGGATCATAGTCAACAGTGGAAATGAAATGCAATATGTGTGTGTCACTTTACATTATAATACAACACAAGAAACTCCTTCCGGGAATTTAGTATCATTCGACTCGACACTGCTACTGTTGACAGTGTACATATGTATCCACATCCGACAAATATTTCTTGAAATGCGTAAAATCATAAAACCAGCACCAGATATTGTCATGCATGTTTACATACTACATGTTGGTAGGATATGTGGTGCGCATCGATTCCATACGGTGTACCTTTCATATTACGATACGTTTACTTCACTCTCCCCGACATATTATACCAAGTTTCCCAAGAGAAATTCCTTGACAGACTCCATGAGAGAACATATGAGTTGAATATATGCGGATAGTCAAGTCGAATAGAAAACAGCCAGAGATAGATAGTCGAAATTAATTTCCTTGGAGGAAACTTCGTTCGGAGAAAACAAGGACGGTCGTGACTTTCTTATCGCTCATTTTATGAAAGAAAGGAGAAAAGAACAAAGGGTTGCTTATAACATGTTTTATAATCATGATACGATGATGATACACAATACATGCATATCGTTTTGAATTACCTTAGAAGGTGGAAAATCACGAAAGACTATGAAGACATATAAAGACATGATAGACATGCATTTACTCATTCGGCTACGCACATAACTCTGTATG
>JAHZNG010001477.1:0-23942 GCA_027744375.1 Orchesellides sinensis | reverse complement strand
CAAATGGCAAAGTAAATGAGTGAAAAATAGTTATAGTTTTTCTTAAAAGTCCTCAAAAGCAGCTTAATTAACAACGTAGCTTGTTAAAGGTAAAGGTAATTAAGTTTTGTAAATGTGAGGAGGATGTTTATAACGGTTTTAAATAGTTAATTAATTAAAGCGTTAATGTGGTTTGGTTTAATTACAGATGCATTGGACGATTCACATTGAGGGAGGGCCTAAACGGGTCAACCATGCTGCGGTTGTTGTAGGACATACAGTATACTCATTTGGAGGGTACTGTACAGATGAGAATTACTCTGTGCAGCGTCCTATAGATGTACATTTTTTGCATCCAGGTAAGTTTGTTAAAAAGAAATGAAAAAGTGTTTGGGGGAGGAAGATGTGTTTATTGAGGGGTTAATGGTGTTATTTCTGTTGGTCTTTTTTAGAAACGTATAGGTGGAAGGTGTTAAAGTTTGAACCAGATCCGGCCGTTCCATTCCAGCGTTACGGACACACTTGTGTGGCTTATAACCGTTATATTTACTTGTGGGGTGGTAAGATGTTAAGATGTAGGAGTGGATTTTATGTATGTTGTGTGGAGGTTGATGAGGTGATTTGAAGGAGATTATGTTTGGAATTTGCAGGACGGAATGATCAAACAGCGTGTAGGGTACTTTACAGGTTTGATACGAAGACGTTAAGTTGGACAAAGCCGGATGTCACTGGTACAATACCTGGCGCTCGTGATGGCCATACAGCAGTAATAATTCGCAATAAAATGTTTATATTTGGAGGTAATTACTGGAGTCCAAAAGGAATTTCTTACAGGAAGAAAGGAAGAGGTTTTTGATGGTGTGATTTACTTTTATCTTTAGGTTACGAGGAAGAAATTGGGTTGTTTTCACAGGATGTTTATGCGCTCGACCTTAATACTCTTGTATGGTCATTTATTCCGACAGCTGTAAGTAATGGGTAGTAATGGGAAATTGCATTTTTTAGTGTTGAAAAAGTATAAAATGTTAAAATATCTGTGATTTATTTGTCATTTCAGGGAACTCCACCGTTTTTTCGTGATTTTCATACCGCAACCGTTTATTTAGATCGTTATATGTTAGTTTTTGGAGGGAGAGGCGACCAGCATGGCCCGTTTCATACAAGGCAGGAAAAATACTGCAATATTTTAGTGTGTTTGGATGTAGAAAGACAAGAATGGTTCCGGCCTAAAACCATGGGGGATATACCTATTGGCAGACGGTCTCACTCTGCTTGTATGTAATTTATATTGTAATCCAGTAGTTGTTTTATTGTTTCTATTGTATTTGTTCTGCACTTGATTGATTGGATAGGTTTAACTCAGCCACTCTTACTGATTTTTTGTATTATAGTTATGTACGGAGGGTTTCTTTATATTGGCTTTGGTTATAATGGTCTAACAGACGAACATTTTAATGATTTTTACCGATATGATCCAGGTAAGGCAAAATTTACTATGATTCTTTTCTTATGGCTACAGTGCCAACTTTACAAAAAATTAAATGTTGTTTTTATTTGTAGAAAGTGGGGAATGGAAAGCTTTAAGTCCTTATGGGAAGGGCCCTAAACCTAGAAGACGCCAAGGCTGTGTAACATTAGACACAAGAGTATTTTTCTTTGGAGGAACTAGTCCAATGCCAGTGGATAACTCTGTAGTTGCAGACTCCGATATGAACGAGGAAACCAATTTGATAGATCATGATGACATGTTCATACTTGATATGGGTACGCTTATCATAGAGGAGAAAGAAATTAATAATATAACCAATACTACATACTACTAGTACTACTTCAGCAGCCTTTTAGTGTTCGAGCGTTAATGAAATGTTTTGTCTTTTTATCACAGAGCCTAGCCTAAAAACCCTGTGTTTACTTAAAGTAATTCAAGAGAAATTAGAAACTTCCTGCTTACCGAGGGACCTCAAACAAGAGATCGCTTGGATGATGATGCCTAATAAGATATCACCATTGAGTAGCGGATAACTCAGCTCTTCCATTCAACGCAATATTAGCATTAATCTCGTAAAAGTAATGAACGGTCGATAAATGAGTATAATCTGACTAAGATTAAAATTAACTTGTTTAAATTATTTAGAACTCTCTTTGACCAGTTGAAATGATCCCTAGTCAAACATTCTTCCTACTCAATTTCAGATCGCATTCTCAAACAGCGCAGCGTAGTTATCGTTTTTGAATTTGTAAATTATTATCAAATTCCTTTTTGATTTTAGAATATAATGCACGATTGTAAAGATTTAAATGTGGTATTTATTTTATTCTGTCTTCATATTATGTTACTTGCAATATATTTCTGGCAATCCATAATAATTAATTTTTAAATCCGCCATAAAATATAAATTGGCTTGGTGTTGGTTCCCGATGCCATATCAAGCAGTGCCGGGTTTTAAAGGATCTGCTTAACAAATGATCTAAATTAATTTACGATCCAAAAAGTCCTTATGGCTTAATACTGCTTGTATAATTAACTCTCTCCTTTGATAATTTGAAACGCCTGTAAATGCAATGAAATTAGTTTTGAAACACAATGGGAATTGTTGTTGTATATTGAAACTGCAGACAGTGTATTTAATTTCGATTCGATAACAATAATTAATTAAATGTATTGTATATATCGGAACAGGTTTATCATTTTAGCGAACATTAAAAACGCAAAAATGCTTATTGTTGTACATCGTAGCAAATCACAAACAGTGTTTTTTCACTTTTAGAATGCGGCATGTAATTGTTGATATACATAGTGGACTTTATACTATAGTATGTTTTGTTGTTTTCTTTAGTTTGAAAGACTATATACATCTTGTCTTATTTCATCCATTTCTATAAACTTGAGGCTACATAATATCTTGAGTAACTTTTTTTATAAATATTTTATGTTCGGCTACTTTCACACTAAAATGCATGATGCATACAATTAGCAACATAGAAAGCATTTACATTCGAAGAGAAGACAATAGATGAAGAAAGCAGAATTTTAAAAAGTGACGTAGGTTTTAAGTAGTTGTACTTTATGATCATAAAGTTATCTGTAAATTCAAAACAGAATTCGAACGATCAATCTTTGATGGTACCAAGTAAAAGGCTGGTTGAACTTTAGCACCGCATGGACAGAGACATCCTTAAAAAATTATTATTTTTTTTTATAAATTTGAACTCATGAGTCACAGAAAAGACCAACTTGATTATGTTTTTAAGTTACTAACCCATAACCCAACTAAAGGATCCAAGCTTGGATTTACATACAGCGTTGGGGCAATGAAGTTTTCCTTGTAGATTATGCCCAGCTTCTCGCATCCAAACAATTGGCTCGATGAAGTACATCTGGGTGCAAAATGCTGGTGTAGATTCTTCTTTGTCAGACAAAAATTCAGTCCAACGAGGTGTCTTACCTTCAGTGTGGAGTAAAAGGTTACTACCAGACGCTACTATTCGTCTGTGTACAACAAATGAAATCAGATCAAATGTTTTATTTTGTTAATTAGTAGATATAAGAAATTCAAACTACATTTTAACTTTTAACTTACCGACACTTTTTACATCGATAAACAACAGGTTCAGGTCTTACTGAGAGCAAAACGGGATCAGGCCGAATGACATCGGTGTACGGAGGGGGTAGTACTTTCACTGTAAACCAAAGTAATTCTATTTATTGATCAAGAAACAGGACTTAAAAGTTTTACCTTGCTCTCAGTTACGCAATTCTGCCAAAGAATATAAGTTAAGACCATTAGATTTTAAACTTAAAAAAGCAATATAGGTGGTACCCGATTTCATTTTACTGGAAGCCATATGCAAGCGAAATCTCTTGTACGCTGTATAATTCCTATCAATACGGTATCCCATTTTCTCATATAATTTTAACTGCGACAGGAATCCATGGTTTGGTCCAATGGCTCCGCGTTTTTCTTTTAATCTAATAAATCATAAAAATACTTTACATTAGCAATTAAATAATCATACATGAAACAATTTCTGAAATATGTGAAAGACAGGACAGAAATGCAATAAATATATCATTTTCTGGAAGCGTATAAATTGTACCTCTCAAGGGCTTCTTCTAAGGAAATATTGTACTTGTGCATAAGGTATGCTAACACTATAGTTGCGCTGCGTGATACACCGTAATAACTATAATAAACGTAGGAATAAAAGCTGAATTAGCAGTGAGAAATGGTACGACTTCAAGTGGAAGGAGAAAGCCAATTATAGGGTTTCATTTGCAGTAGTTGCCATTTGCCATCATGTACATACAATTTTATTACATATGTACATATAAGAAGTTGCATAATATATAATGTGTTTGCTTCTGTAGTACAAACAACATGTAATTTAAAATGCAACTAAAATGGTAAAGGTACTGACTCTTACCAATGAACTAGCACATTCCCCGGAGCAATTTCGTTGGATATTGACTGTTGAATAAATCCATTTGTTTCTTCAAAATACTGCAATACATCTTCATGCGGCATGTCTGTAACTAAAATAGGTATACTTTCGTTTAATTTTAGCTGGGAAGAGCAGGAATATCATATCATTCCAAAAACTTTTGACGTATAAGCTCTAACCTTGCAAGTATTTTGTTGTGACAAATGGGAGGTCGGTAATTTTTGTCGGTAAGGGGCACGAATCAATGGTCAAAATGTGTGTAATTGAATGGGCTTTCAACCATCGGATATCACAGGCAGCGTCCTTATTGCCTACATGAAAAGAATGGAAAGCATAACATAAAAAGCATACTAAACTGCTTTAAAACCATAATATGTGGTAAATATAGGGACTAGCAAGTCAGAAGTATTCCCTAGTCTTTAGACTTGCATTAGAAATAATTTACACAGAGAGGTTTCCATACCTAAGTACAACCTTTCCTCAATAAGATCAGCATTTAAAGATACGTCAATAATGGTATTGTCACCGCTATAATCCTCTTCTGTACTTCTAGACCTTCTGGTTCTTTCACATATTCTTTTTCTCCAGGAATTCTGTCTTGCCAATCCCATTGTGATATCATGGGCTTCTAACGAAGATGCTGGTTTCATCTGAACTTTCTTTTTCTTTCCATTATCATTACTGGTGGTGGAAGTGGTATTGCCTGACAGAACTGAATCTCTGACTTCAGACTTATGAGGTTGATTTTCTTTAGCTACTTCACTTGTACTCCCAGTCGACTTACTGAGTTTTGCAGGCTCTTCACTTGAGTTTTCGTTGCCGTCCGTTGTAGTTGGTGTTGAAGTTGAAGCTGCCATGGATTGAGTGAAAGTACATGTAGCATGGAAGCACAAAAATGCTTTTAGAAGCTAGAGGCCGAGTGGTTAGAGCTTGAAGCAAGTAGGCTCTTCCGGGCTAATATATTAACTGAAAACACAAAAAAAAAGATTTTCTCAGGGGTACCGTCCTGCTTTCAGTTAATAATAGATGAAATGAAATGATAGTAATATTATAGTGGCTTAAGGCCATTAGAAAGCATTACACACATTCCACTAAACCGATTCCCAACCGTACCCTCGGAACTTTAATTTAAAATCCCATAAAAGCTATATGAACAAGGTAATGCAAAAACCTGCCTACAAAACGCATTTTCCGTTTAAAGTTCACAACTTTCCCTGGAGTACTTCGGGTTGGCTTATGGCTTTTGAAGCTATGCTTTGTTTACTAAGCTACTGAATTGTAAAATCTCATTAACGTAATATAACGCTTTATACAGCTCCCGAATGACGCTCGTTGAAGACCATAGACTAACGTGCTCATTGTTTATGCTCCAGTTAACAGAATCCATCAGTCAGATCCTCATATGAAAGAACAATGCTACCTTTTCTACTATGTAAATACAAAGTGATTCAAAGCAGTTTATAATTTCCTGCTATCATCGAAACTTACGCATTCCCTAGACTCAACAGAGCGTGGCTAATAGATAGGCACTAGGCACTCTAAACAAATGGAGGATTTCAGGATTTGACATAAGCACTACTTTCTACAGCAGGCTTTGTGCTTTGCTTGACTGACAGAGAAAGCATTTTTGAACATACCAAATAGAATATCATTATGTATGCAGAGACCAGGCATAATGTAATATATCGACTTTGCAAATATAAGCTACACTTGCGGCACCAAGTACAAACAGTGTACTAAATTGAAGCCAAAAATAACCTGAAGAAACTAAAGAAGCGTTTTCCGTTTTTTATGAGAAAACAGAACAGATACGAAGAACTATGACTGAGCTTGCGAGCTTACTCTTTGCATAAAGGATGAAGAGTAGATGTCTTGTATGTACTTAGATACACAAAGTATATTCCCCTCATTCCCCCTATAATCCCGAACCCGACGCTACCACGCTCCTTTCATCAGTTCCATTTTCAGGAGAATGAAATTTGTTGTACTCTAAGCTTTTTATGCATTCGTAAATATGTACACACAGCTACTAGCATAAAAAACCTACAGATGAAAAAAACATGACCAGAAATCTCTTTCTACTGCAAATGGAACTGACGAGATAAGAAATCAAATGAATGATTATTTTTAGGACTGAAAAATGTAAACTTGTGCATTACTTTGGAATGGAGTGAGTTTTTTAGAACCAATACGCTACAACGCGCAACGCCCATACATACCTATACATAAAGCAGTCTACGTAATGCCTGACGCTGCGCTTTATGGACAGCGAGGGTCGACGGAAGAAAAATAACATGCAAGATACATTTTCAAGGGAAATTGTATCATTACAGAGAGTAGCGAAGAGACAGTGACAATATTTTAAAATTCTCTTGTAAATAGATATCAAGAACCAAGACTGGGCTTTTCAAAGGCATATACCTATGCCACGCCGCTTTCAATACGTTAATTCCAACAACCTTCTTTTACATGTTGATTGTACAAATGACATTTTCCAGTTTCCAGTATTTTTAATCCAGTGATAGTGTAGCCATATTAGGTTGTGTTGCGGTTAATGTGTGAATACACTTTTTAGCATTTTTAAAAGAGAAAGCTGTGCAAACTTAAAACGGGACATTCAAAATGATGCAAACTGTGTGGTTGATACTAACTTACACCTACAATGCAATACTGGTCCTCTTCATTGCTACACATCTTTTTGTAGGTGCCACTGTAAGCTTCAGACATGACTATTAACCACAACTGTCATGTTAGTTTAGGAAGTTTAGTAGATTAGAAAGCCGTGTTTTATACTAACAGTTTTGATTAGTTAAATAGGCAAGGTTCTGACCCATAATGTGAGTTTAATCAGAGTCTCTGGATTTGTGTGCAAATTTGTAGGTTTCCTTCATAACTGGAATGTACATGGGGGTGTATTTGTCTCAAAATTATGAGGTTAAACTTAATTATATATGTAGTATGCGTATAAAAATGTATGATTATGCCATGATTTGATGATTTTCATGCATGAATATGCAGATCCCCAGAATAAATGAGCCACGGACAGTATGGGAGAAATTTCTAGCATTTCTGGAAAAGAATAGGCGCAACCCTCAGGTAGTTCGCATGAGTAACGTACTCCACCCGACTACCATCAAAGGACTAGTTGTCGAGCCACCACCTCCTTCAACCACTGAAACAATTCTGGTTTCCTCCAGCAATGGAACGGCAACATTTACACAAAGAGCATCACAAACAGAAGACATTGAGGATAGTATAGTGGACATTCTAGACAGATCGGAAGCAACAGAGAACACTTTAACAGCAGAGTCTACCTCCAACCCTCTAGCCGACAGTAATGCTACAACGTTAATACTAACAGAACCGGAAGATCTAACAATGGAATATAAAAGCATCTCGTCAGAGCAAATTGTCCAAGCCTCACTAATTTTGGATAAGGACAAGGCTATTTCTCGCTCAAACACGAAATTAAACTGCTAATTGTTTTTCTAATAAAATTTATACATATTGTGGGACCTTTTATAACAACATTTTTTGTACTTTTTCTGTTTCTCATACTAACTTGATAAAGCTACATGTTTAAGTAATTATAATATGATAAAAGTATCGCTACGCTAATACCTCAATTAGTTTGCTTTCACTTCAATTGTTTGTATGCAACACTCCAAATGTTGTAGGATCAGAATAAAATCCAATAAAAATATCGCAAATAAATCAACCCAATCATATAAAAGCAAACACATTACGCATCTACAAGCGTGGGTAGACTGGTTCATTGATAAATTTATGAGATACACAGAGTCTAAAAATAAACCTACATTACATTAAATCCAACACCTAAAAAACTCCCAAAACAGCACTTTCTCCCAACTAAAGCAAACTTACACAGATTGCGCCCGAGGCCTGGGCCTGACACAGATTTGACAAGTAAAACTTACACATATATTATGCAAACCCTTGCCAAATAACTTTCCCCCTACACATTCATGGGCTTTATGTTTAGAATGACACAGATTTGACAAGTAAAACTTACACATATATTATGCAAACCCTTGCCAAATAACTTTCCCCCTACACATTCATGGGCTCTATGTTTAGAAAACAAAAGAAAAGAGAAAACTTTCACCTTACCTTTTGTATACTATGCAACATTCAGAGATGAACTAGACAAACAGATGAAGAAGAGTAGCACCAAAATAAACTAGGTAATAAATTTTAACAGTAAAAAATTCCACTTTGTACGTTTATATGTCTAATTCTGTCCAATTTTCAACCTAAGTTTTGCTCTGATTGAATTATGATTGTCTTTGGAAATGATGGAAGACTGACATACAAAGTAAAACTGACGGCTTTCTCTCACTTTCCCTTTTTATACCTAACCCTACTCTATTCGCCCTTATTTCTAATCGTTGTTTGATCAATTCTTCGTTGTCAATAATTATAGGCAGATTACTAACCAATTATTAAGGAGGCTAAATAACCAATTATTAAATAAGTCTAAAATCTACTACTAAAAACTTTTTTACTTGTTTCTTCTACTCTATACTATACTTACACCAAACAACTTTCACCATATAACTTTCTCCATCCAATATGTAAAACAGACTCCCAAAAAAATCCTAAAAACACCTGCCTGTTCACCCACACTGTACCAATCTACGTCTGCCCTCCTTTCTCTTCTTTATCAAAAGGAAACTAAAATAAAACAAGGCCACAACCAGCTCACATATCCAAAACACGTTATTACAAAAATAATATATGTAATCTAGCCTGTGTGTGTGTGTCGCGTGTGTGTTACCTTCTTTTGGAGTATACTCCTATTCATATCCCTGCATGCATGTATCCTTTCTTTATTACTTTGGAGGTTTTGGTGAAAGCAAGCTGCTCTTCTCCCACTTTGGAAGGAACAACAACGCCAACTGAGGTTTACTTTCACTCTCCCCACAAAAGAAAATCTTCTCTGTAAAACTTTTTTTAGAGGTGGCTTTTTTGTGAGTGCGGTTGTTACCACTTAATAAATCATTGAGTGCCTCCACTCCAAACTCCTCCATAGTCTTTACAAAAAAGATATTCCCACGCGGTGATGATGAAAAGGAGAAATGTACCTTTTGTTCTTCTTCCGCTTCAACGCTGAACTAAAATAGAGCCAAGTGTACACTTGGACAGGTTATATGCGAAATGTAAATAACGGTCGTGGTGAAAGTAACAGGGTGATGATGGCGTGTTACTTGGAGAAATCAACCAAAATGGGAGGAAAGGAAAAGTATAACAAGCATAGTGTGCAGTCTGGGAGAAAGGGGACAGTTGGGAACAACTTTTTATGGTGTGTAATGCACTACTGCTGTTCCCTTCAAAACTGTCATATTCATAACCATAAATATACTTAAAGTAATAAATATATTTATGGGATTTCACACAGGCGCTTAGGCTAGTACCAGTTACCTTAAATAAGGACGCTGTGTAGGACCTTATTTCAGGTGTGAAGTTCTAGACTGTCAAGGTTCATACGAAAAACTTCAACTGTGCTTCAGTTGAATTTTTTCATGTTTTTGTATGAAACTTGATGTTATTGAATAAAATATGAAAATAATCTTACCGCATAAATGTAACAATACCATATACCATGCATATACATGTAAGCCATTTAACAAAAAAAATTAATTGGAATTTAACTAACTTGGCTGTGCCCACATGTCCATTTCATATGCACTATCACAGAATCACAGACAATCACTAAATGACAATTTTGACAAAACAAGAGTAAAAATTGATTAGTGATGTTATTGTTGAGTTTGAGCTAGAGCGAACCTCCATTCTGTATATATTTACAGGGGCACCGTAAGAATTTGTATGTATGTATAAATGATAAAGTTATAGCCATTGAGTGAATATTCAAAAGCGGCATTTATAAACTACTTACTTAGGATTTAAAAAAGGGTTATGATTCATTTAGGTATGTACTGAAGTGTCTGCATGATATGCATTATTTACACCGGTTGTGTAAAAACAAATTGGGAGTAAAATACAAACAGTCAAAATCAACTAGTTTGTGGAAAGCTGATGTGAAAGCAGATTAGAGAACGTTATCATTTGTTCATTTAGTACTATAATTAGGCTGTAAATTTTGAATCAGCTGATGTGAGATTATTGTCAGCTGTTTAGTTTGGCTGCATTTATAAGCGCTAGCAGGATTCCTGGCTGGGATTAAGTGGAAAGAGAAGGTCAAAGGTTGAAGGTAAAAAATGTATAGACATTTTAATAAATGTTTTGAGTTTTTTAATAAATATTTTATTAGTGTATTTAAGCATTGTGGAGAGACCACGGGACTCTCCTGTCAGTGACACAGCTGACAGTGATTGATTGATCTTTCTTTGTCTTCTTGTAACATTATTTGCTGTGATTTATATTGCAGGTGGTAAAACACTTGTTGAGGGTGATTTTATAACTGTTGACTGTAAAAAAGGGAAGTTGTTGGCTGTTGTGTGAACCGATAGGCATAGAAGACGGTGAGAAAATGGCTGATTTTGTTCAAAGTTTGGTGGATATGGGGTTTCCAAAGGAAAAAGCGTAAGTTTGAAGTTAAACCAATGTGTAGAGCTATCGGTTAGATATTATCTTCTGTTAACTTAATTATTATTGATTTTGCATCTTTATAGTGAGAAAGCAGTTCAAGTGACTGGTAACAGAGGGGTTGAACCGGCTATGGAATGGTAAGTCTGTTGGTGGTGGTGGTGTTATGTTATTATCTTAATTTTTTAAAAATTAAGTGTTTGGGTGGTAAATATGAAACATTGTTAAGATTTTTCTTGTTTTTATGGTAGGATTTTACAAAATAATGAAGCGGAGCAGCCAGGGACGAGTAAAACACCACCGGGGGGGAATGCTGGCACTGCTGTTGCTGATGACACCAGCAAGACTGATACAGCACAAGCTGAAGGCGATGGAGTTGTTCGTTCGTACAAATGCGAAGAGTAAGAATTTAAAGTGATGAAGTTATTGCAAAGGAAATTGGATGTGATTTAATGAGTTTTATTTTTGTTATCATAGTCTAGCAGTATTGTTTATTCAACACCAAGCTAATGCATCATACACATCATGAACATGAGAAAAATCGACTTCATGGAAACATAATGTATTCATTATAGATGACCACATTTACTAGTTGTTTACAATCAACGTTCCCATTTTTTACAGTGTAGCAACAGTTTTTATCAAATGGCATGCGTACTGACGGTAATCTTTTTTTTGAGAGTAACAAAAAGATGGAAAGTTACAAACTAGTAATTAAATTAGCTGGACATAACGATCAAATCAACAATTGCATTGCGAGTATGACAAAATAGGTTCAGTACTTTTTACACCTGTGCATGTTCAGTTAACCTAATGATGAAAGCATTGTTGCAATAGTGGGGACATATTATCCTGCACTTGGCTTGGTATATCAATACATGTGCAAGTAAAATCTTATCTTATATGCTAAAGGTGCTTATATGGTAAGTGTCTCATAAGCCTAAATTGGTTGATAATATTTGATGTCAAAAGGTTACAGGGAGATTTGCAGTTTTTATATAGTTAGACAAAAGGCATGCACTAGAATATACCTAGAATACATTTGTATATAGTATGTAAACCTACATAAGTGTCAATGAGTTGTTGGGTAGGTGCATACATGCATTGATTGAGTAAGTAGTAAGAAAGGCAATTTTTCCTTAGCTTTATTATTATGCATCATTTGGCTCTAATGCCAATCAGTTTTACATATTATTTGCATGGCCGAAAAAGGTATGTATATATGTACCTAGTTGCACCAGCTGGTTGGTCACTGCTGTACAGCAGTTCTCACTGGTTACACTGTAACACTGATTGTTAAGACAGATCATTCATGAGTTACTTTGTTTGGCATGAATTTGAGGTGTAAATGTATGAAATGCATGCAAAGGTAAAACTATGCAATGGAATTTGGAAATCGCATCCAGCATGGAAATTGGAATGATAAGCTGGTACAGTTTTTAATTGTTCATGCATCGATCACACAACATGAAAAATAATTTTTATATCTTTGATGCTACGTTTAATTTGAAAAGAAGGCCTTTTGAGTGGCTAGACTGCATTTTCTGCGTTTGTCTTCTTCGTAGTGAGTTACGGCAACAGTGTAGTAGTGTGTAGAGCTTTGATGGTACACAGAGAGAGGAGAAGGACAGGTAACAAGTTGTCTGAACTGATGGCATGATGCCCTTTGCTTCAACCTCTCGCTTTTTTGGTACCTGATTCTCCTTGTTACAAATTACTTATCAAGTTAACTCACTCACCGTCATCATTTGATTATGCATGAAAGCTGCTTCAGCATTGCCCCAATGGTATGCATAATATTCGTGTAACATCAAGATTTTTAGTTGTTCAATGAAATCCGTCATTATCATCCTTATCATCATCGTTTAGATGGTGTCTTTGAAAATTGTCAGGTACCTCGTTGTTGCAGTCGCCAACACCATCATCATGTCAATAGTAGCAAAGTTGTTGTGGCCGACACCGTTTTGTAACAATGTTGTTGATGATACTGATTATGATAAGACTATACCATCCTAACCACTGCTCATATGTAGTGTTATAATATTAGTTTTGTCGCTTTTTCTCAAATATTACTTGATCACTACACAAAAGATGCATTCAGCTACTTTGTTACATAAAGGCTTTGTATGTGCATATCACATGTACTAAAATGCACGTTTATGTGTTTTCTCTTTAGATCGCCAAATCTACCAAATATTGGGTGATATGTACAGTGCAGGTATGGAAACTGTAAAGACGACAATGAACTGGGCACTTTTATACATGCTCCACTACCCGGAGGTCCTTAAAAATGTTCAGAACGAGCTTGACCAGGTATGTTGTATTACACATGTTTCATTCATTTACAAAGAAAAATTTGTTACAGACAAAATCTGGGTGAAACGACAGGTAAACTGGTAGCAATCATGCAAAAATGTACAATTGTGTTGCTTCGGTTAGCGATTAGATCATCGCGTTCTTATTATACTATCATTATCATTTTTGCGTGTAATAAGTGGAATTGTACTAGGCCATAATCATGATTCTTGCTAGGCTACCTGTCGTTGCAATTCAGGTGCATAAGCTCATATTGGAAAATATAAATGATGTGATATTTAATTCTTGATTGTCGTCTTTCTGACTTTCTAGGTTGTCGGACGAGAGAGACTTCCCACTCTTGATGATAAACCAAACTTACCATATACCGAAGCTACCATTCTTGAAGTGCTCCGACGAGCCTGTGTTGTTCCACTTGGCACCACACACTCCACAACCAAGTAAGCATTACTGCTGCTTCAAGTTATGTTATGATGCTAAATGTAAAATGTAAAATAAATGGGAACGATGAATCTAATGGTCTTAATCATTTCTTTTATTTGCAGAGATGTGATTGTTGACGGTTACGTAATTCCAAAGAATGCTCAAGTGATTCCTTTACTTTATGCTGTACACATGGATGAGGACTTGTGGGAAGATCCTCTAGAATTTAATCCCAGTCGCTTTTTGGATGCAACTGGTGCAGTTTCTAAACCTGATTTTTGGATGCCATTCGGAGCTGGGCGTCGTATGTGTCTCGGAGATACTTTGGCTAAGCAAGAAGTCTTCCTATTCTTTACCTCCCTTGTTCACTGTTTTAACCTTCAGCCTGTCGAAGGAGCCGTTCTTCCTGATCTTGTAGGTCAAGCAGCAGTTACTATTTGTCCCGGTGAATATGAGGTAGGTTTCATTACCATTTTATGATAGCTAATAATTTCATCTAGACTTTAATGGAAGTAATGTAATTTGCGTGGTAAAAATGTAACTATATAATCCTTTGTTTCTTCCTTTCACAGCTTCGTGCCATACCTCGCCAGGATGACTCTTCATCATCTAAAAAAGTTGGGAACGGTAATGAGTATCCCTTGGTCAACTCTTCAGCTTTATCAATTAAATCTCAGACTCTGATTGCAACCTGTCCCTTACTTGAAAGGCGCAATGCTGGTCAACATTGAAGTTAGCATTGTGAAACTGTCTTGCCAGTTGTTCTTTGTACAAAGACTTAGATGCCTTTCATACCCTTGCCTCGACTAGCATTGCATTTCAAGTGTGAGCAGGAACAGGGATATGTTAGGCTGAGAAATCTCATTTTTAAGGAAAATGTTTCAGGAGTATATAAGTATGACAGGGTAACAAGGAGATAATTATTTTAGAATTGAATCACCACTTCACAAATCAATCTCAGTATCTGTTTCTCCTCTTACTCATATGTTATATCTCTTGCCTTTACATAAAGGCATATTCGTTGGTTGTATACACACTAACACAAATAACCATTTTTAGTCACAGTATAAGTAGAATATTATTTTATGTCATATGCCAATATAAATCAACATTTTACCAAGCTTAGTTCACACTTGGGAAATGTTGAAAACTGAGTTTTTGCCTTGATACATCCTCACACAAGGAATGAAAAGGCTGTTGTTGATACTTAGTAGTTTTAACTTATGCAAAAACATTGTTTGTGGTATTCTTACAATAGTTAATATTGCAAACCATTTACTACGGTAGTGTACGTAATGGCACACAATATCCATTTACCCGATTCCCCCATTTTTAGATGGATTCCTAATAGAAAATTTGATCAACTTAATTATTATCAATTTAATTGAGTTTCATTGTATGAAAACTCATACCTAGTTCAAATATTATCTTGGGAAGGATGAAAAGTTCATTAGTCACAAAATTTAGAAGATCATGCATAACTTAAACATTTCATTAATTGGGAAGCTAACAAATGCTCCTTCCTTCACTAGGTTTGGAAACGGACTAATTTTGCTCACTCTAAATTCCATCGCGTTTCCAAATACACTTTTTAGTGCCAAAATTGGTTTAGACGTTCTAATTCTTATTTGTATATACGGGTGCAGTATCATTTTGAATACCACCATCATTTTTCTGTTTTATTTATTATTAATTTTACTTAGAACCAGTCTTGTGCCATGAGAATTCGCTTTTTTTGTAGCGTACATCATTTCAGTATATCATGTATTCCCACCGACCGTTTTCTTTGTTTTGGTGTTTTTACCCAGTGCTACACTTGACTGTACTGACATTTTGGTTAATTTACATACTTTGATCTTACGATTTTGTAAGCTCCAATAATAATGGCAGGGATTTAATATTTTCTTGTCTAGTCAGTTGGTTCTTAGCGCTGAATATAGTAGTTATTCCCCAATGACAGTAAGATGTTTACTGGAAATCGCACATAATATGTGATATTACATTTATCCTTAATACCTAATTAAACTCAATGAAGGTTAAACGATTTCATGACTTGTAAAAACTTTGCAAATATCACTTGGAAATCTTTCCCTAAATTTAAATGGGATAACATATAGTTTCTTTTGCACTTATGTTTTTCAAAGCACAACTTATAATGGAAATAGAGTGGGCAATAACGTCGTAATAATAGTTACAACTTTAAAAAATATGATGATGATAACCCTGTGAATTATTAAAGTAATGATGCGTGCAGGATAATACAAATTTATATTTTATTAGTTTATTCCTTGTTTTGTGTTGCTGCTAGTCAGTCATTGAAACCGTTAGTACTTTCACCATTTACTTTTACTATCTTTAGGAGCACAAAATCCTTCACAAGTTTTTTGTGATAACATATATTATGATACATACAGAGTTGATTTCCTTTTCAATAAACTAACAAAACATCATAACATCTATATACTTACACCCAATGTGTAAACTATTTAAAAAATCTTACTTGCCCGTTTAATTGAGTTCAGTACGATGAAACAGAGGCGATTGCAGAAAAACTGTGATTTACTGCAAAAGAAAATGTTTCTTCTGGAGAGAGCCTGTAATTTAGTTACGATACATATTACCAGCATCTTTTTGCATAGTGTACAGGACAGTGTTTTCTCCTTTATTACATTCAGTTTAACTTGTTTGCTATTATTTTATTATGTATAGTCACCTTTTTTATTGTTATGTTGAGATATAAATATTGTAACATGTTGTTGAAATGTTTTATAGTTTTAATTGAAATAAACATTCAAAAGTACTTCCTGTTGTTGTCATTTGCAAATGGTACAAACAATTAGCACACTATTTCTACTCCATTCATATTATCATGATCACAATACTGCTACAACATGATGCATTCTTTTAATATAATCCAAAGGTTTAACGTACCCGGCTAATGTCATAATTAATTATGTGTGTGGTTTTGTCACAATTTTATTGCTTTGTTCTATTCTTCCCAACATCTTCAGTTCTAAGCAATAAGTCCACATAATTTAGGTATCCCATTCATATTCACAGTAAAAATTCCATTTCCGGTTCTTTTACATACGGTTTTAAACTTGGCATTAATTTTCTACTTACAAATTCTACTCTGTGGTATTAAGTTTAAAACTGCACAAATATGTACGTGGATAATATATACATATATACAATTGTACATTGCCGTCGTTAACATTTCCAATCACCTTCTTTTAAAATATCTAGTTATTTGTAACTAAAATTAACATCGTATCATCATTTGGAGTTAGGATTGGTATTTAAAGAATTTTTAAATGTCACAAGATAATGTACTCATTAAAAATACTCTGATCAAAAGACATGCAAAACGTACAAAGTACCAATATACGTAAATCGGCTTACTAACCACAATATCCTGGTACATTGCCAACATACCAATATTCCATACGAATCTAGTGTGTTGTCTCATGTTCCCCCGTAAGTTGCTTCCCTTTATCGTTGTCATTATCTTCATCGCCAATGTTTTCTCTCAACGATAAAAAGTCCCCGTTATCTGTTTGTGATTGATTTACATGCTTTATATATCTACGTTTGGGATCAGAAGAAGAGTCCCAATCATCACATAAAGTTTCCAGAAAGTCTTCAGCATTCATTTCTTCTCCAGACTCTGTTTCCTCTGGGCACAAATTTTCCTCATTTGATGATATCGTGTCTCTCACGAGAAACAGTAACTCAGGCTGATAACCAGAAGGACCCCCTCCATTTCTTGATGCATCAATGTTAATTAGAGGTCTTGTAACGAGAGGACTTGTACCAGTCACATTTTCCAAAGGATTAATGTTATTATGCCGAGGAGTCATGTAGACAGCACTGCCATTGAATGCATTGAGGTTTCTCCTTCTCGGGCATAACCTTGGTGATACTGTAAAATGTTGTTGAGGCGATCTTCGACAACTCAACGTCGTATGAATTACTGTAGTGGACAAATTTCTTCTATGTACTTGATCAGCTCTTGTCAGCATTCCATTAACTTCCGTTCCTGGGTGAACTATAGGTGATCTCCGAGTTCGGAAGCAGTGCAACCATTTTACAGCCTCTCGTCGAAAGTGCTCATTTAGACCACAAAAAATGAATGGGTTATACATAGAGCTGGACATGGCAATCATGTGGCAGACTAGAATTGCTGTAGAATTGTGCCTAACATGGGAAAAGTGAGTTAGTAAGTGGTAGATATTTATTGGAGCCCAACTTATTGCAAAGCATATCACTGTTAACACAAGCATTTTTATTGTTTTCCGCTTAGCGCGTGATTGTGCGGCTACTTGTCGCGGCGTTGTGGAGCCTGATGAAAAGAGAAAAATGTACAAGGTACAATTAATTATAATTATGTATTATAATTAAATTGAAACAGTGTCGCCAATTACTTGGCACTAGCATTTGAATTAAAAGTTGTTGGAATTTATATTACTATAAATCAAAATTGCTAATACCTAATCCAGAGGAACGGTACCAGAGGCGTTTCATGATAGAGATATACGAGATGGTTGTAAATAACAATGGTAATAAGTACTGGGCTAGGAAAGTGGCCACCGTAAGAATTTGTCTTGCCCGACGAGATCCAAACTCAGCTTGACAGCGTTTGACAATCCGAACTGTTAGAACTGTGACGACCTAGAAATTTATTATGAATCCATAAAACATTTAAACTAGATATTTGCTTTAGGCAAAAGTTTGTACCTAAATAACATTTAGATTTACATTTTGAAGCTTTAGTTTGACGAACATTTATAGCCACTCAGTTTGTCATAAAATACTAAATAAATCAAGCCACATTTTATAAGCATTTTCACTTAATAATGTATGTTACTATGTTTCGGTTTTATATACAATTCTTCTGGGATGACCATATAAATTTACTATCTATAAAATTTCTATCCAGGTCAACACAATTTGTTTATGCCGATCCAGATATGCTCTTTAAGATTCTGCTATAATAGTCTTTACATTTTTGTTACCTTGGCTAACCCTCTTTGTCATACATAATATGTACCAATTCCACGTATTTATGTTCCTTTTGTGTTTGTGCAACCAGCAATGAAATCGTAACAGTTGAGAAGGCAGCCAAGGGTTCAAAATATCATAATGAGTATTTTGCAGACGCATCAGAATAGTCATGTAACAAAGAACAAACTTGATAATTTCCAGAGATTTATGGAAATAATTCCTACAAGAACGTCCAATATTTTAGCTTTCTCATGATATGAAAATTCTTGTGAATGAGTTCCCGAGCAAACAAAGCCGTTTTCTTACGAAAGTGACAAAACTAAAGGAGAAAAGCACACTAAAGTAAGAAGGAGCTGAAATGCCTAAATTTGTCTACGTATGTATGTATACTTGTCTACATATCTACATTTGTAACACTTGATAATAGTGGTCTCTTAGCGTTATTTTCTCTTCAACACAAGATTAGGACATTTTCGTCTAGTTACTTTAAAAAAAGATTCATAAACTACTTAATTCATGCTGACAATGCAACCTTCCTGACTAGCTTCCTGTACTAGGTGACCTTTTCCTAGTTTCACTCTTTTGAGGTACGATAGGCTGAAAAATGAGATTGCATAGCTTAAAATATTAATTGTACGCAAATCTTCACTTAAAAAATTTACCTGGTGGTTTAAGGCATATGGAAGGGATAGCACAGCGGAAACTATCCAAATTGCTATGACTAGAAGGATTCCTTGGGAGCACTTTAATCTCTTTCCAAGTGGATTCATAATAACCTAATAAAAATTAGTAATACGAATCATAAGTGAAGTGTTTACGATAATTGTCTTAAACACGTTACGTATTACTAGCATAAAGCTGGTACATAAGTACAAGTTTGCTTAATTTTGTTTGTAATTTTTACCTGATACCGATCCATCGCTATGACGGCCATTGTAAATGATGTTGCATAAACTGAAGTGACTTGAACAAATGGCACAGTACGACATAGAAAAGAACCAAATGGCCATTCACTTAATATCACTCTGGCTGCACTAAATGGTATGTTAAAAGTAGCGAGGAATAAATCGGCTGCGGCTAGATTTGCCAGCAATGCATGGGTTAAAGTGTGAAATCGCCGACTTCTGATGACTAACTGCAATTTAAAGATGTTAAAAACTCATGGTCATTTTAAGATAAACTTTTTGTTATACTTTTAAGCAACTTTAATGGAATGATAGTTTCCAAATCCTAAACTTCATTTACCTGCACTACAAGAAGGTTTCCTATTATAGACACAAAAGCAATTAGCAAGTACGTTGCAATAATAACAATGTGTTTGATTGGGATCCCCGGAGAGGATTCATCACTTTCCAATAAATTGTTCAAATCAAGAATATCATCTAGAGTTAAATTAAACTCCATGTCGGTTGTGCTTGCTTCTTCAATCCCTGAAAACGGATCTGTGGAACCTGTCGCCGAAGAACCAATACCCTTTCTGGTTATTCCATAGTCTTCAGAATGATCCTTGTGCTTTTGATTACGCTGATTTTGAAATATGTCAGACTGATCATTGGATGAAAAGCTTGCTGCACCGGACTTTAAGGACATTCTTAGAATGTGTATAAACTCATGAAGATTTCGCGTAAGGGCGGATGACTCGTCTTCATCGTTAATCTTATCAATGTCAACCAAAGTCTCATTAAATGTACGCTCATTAACTACCGAAGAGCAATTAGTTTCAACACCATACGTAAGTGTTTCTGAATAATTGGAAGTAACTGATTCGTTAAAAGTGTAGCGTGTACTGTCAAAGTAATTTTCTGTGTTGCTACTACTACTCTCAAAATATTTGCCACCCCTTTCACTACTCCCACTTGAGAAACTTTGCTCAATATCACTTTCACCGATCACATCATCGCCAAAACTATCCGACATTTCAACATTTGGGGAATAGTGAAACAATAACGGGGACCGTTTGTATGCAACTTGGTCTTGTTGCTGACTCGGGTATTTTGGTGTAGTTTCAGGCTGCTTGTTTCCGGGATATAGTCGATGTAGAATTTCACGAAGCTTTTCTACAAGATATGTATCAACTTTAGCCATCTTTCACTTTTGCTTCTCTCCGTCAGCAGTGTATATTCTAATTCTGAATTCAACGATAAAACTTTTCTACAAAATTGTCAACAGTTCAATTTTGCATTTAGAATAGAATCAGTTAAGTAATTTGATAACTCCCCTGCTTTCCACTCTGAACTAATAAAAAATATTTACAAGTTATACAAAATCTAGACGTAAAGTTTTTTGGGGGAAAGCATCTTATTCACAAATTCTAAAAGTCTCAAGTCAACCAGTTAAAAATTGAATGAATTACTGTAAGGAGGCTGGAAGAGGAACGGAAGAAGAATACCAATAGAAACTTTCTTTTGCTTTCTCTTCGCCTCCTCACTTCCGCTTCATGATTCTTTTCTTTCTCATGTGACGACAAGAGACACCAAGTCAATGGAACAACGGATATACAGGCCACTGTCACAAACACCACGTTTGTTTTTCAAATCTAACAAAAAGTTGTGACGGAAATTTTTAGTCTACCATATTATGTGATGGTATGCATGATGTATGTGCATGAATAGCTGGGGACTTGTAAATTATACATCCCAAAACACTACTTCTCAATATTTTCCATGGTTCCTAACTGCACGTAATCTCGTTAGTTTGCAATCCCAAGGAACATATTAGGCAAAATGTTTTCCTTATATACATGTATTCCGTTATGGCTTGCAACATTGACGTAAATCAGTATAAACAGGCTATCAAATCAAAAGAGTTTGGATGATACCAAGTTGATTGTGAAAGAAAAGGCGAGCCAAAAAAAAGTCTTCTCCAAGTCTTGCGACATCATGGAGACTGTTTCGATTGGAAAGAAGGCCGATACCGTACTGGTGTACTGCTTAGCCTTTCCAATTTCATTTCTTTCCTTCTCTTCCATCCTCCAACCATGCATCTCATTGACCGTGTAATGTTGGGATGAAAAGGCAACGGAGAGAAATAAAAATATTAGGGTAGTTTCTTCGATTCCCATGTCTTGGATAGTTATCCTATCTTATTTGAGATGAAACAGCGAAAGGGAGTTTGCCACTTGGAGTATATGTATCTGTGGTATTGGTATTGTGGTGATTCAGCTGATACAGAATTTTGATAGGAACCTCACAAGATGCAAACTCAGGGAAGAAAGCTTCCTAAGGGAGAGAAAGTCGACTATATACTTTATTAATATATGGCGTGCAAGAAAGCAATGCTTGACAAAAATTTTCCTACAAGGATTATTTACGTTAAAAGAAACTTGCTCTAGTAGGAAAAAAGAGTAAGTGGCTATTTGTTGGCTTGCACCTTGAACTATAGCGTATCTTCCGTTATCACACTCCTTTACCTAGTTTCTACATACTCCGTACATCATATCATAATATAGAACTTCTGCATGGAGAACACAGACGCAAATGATAAAACTTGGACCGTTCTACAAAAAATGGCACATTGTCTCTTTCACCATGAGATTGTAAATGAGGCACAAGCTTCGTGATAACTGCGAATATACCGTTGTTTTGTCATGTAAAAAAGTATTTAGGTACTATTTTACTGGAGACTTCAACTTGGAGTATATATCTTATCATCTCTAGGTAACTACTCGCATTTTACCAATATAATTTACGCTCCCATTACTTGTGATTTTCACCATGTGTATGGAATATGGAGTTACCCCTGGTCCATGATATGATACTACCTTGAAAAACATATTTCTGAGTTTTTGCATTGCATAAAAAAGAAAGGCTCATTGGTAACATTATTTCTTATGGTATTAACTTTTCTTATTCTTAAGGAGGATATTAGATTGTGCATGGTACAATCAAACCATTACATAGACAAAGATTGTTCCCTGCGTTGAGTTTTGTTTAAAAGTTTTACTTCCTTACTATTTTATATTGGACCCTTGTGAACGATCAACTGAAAATAATAAAATGTTTGAATTACAGGTACACCTATTGTATGTATACATGAATATAGCTCTTTAATACCTAGTATGTCTTAATGTTATTTCCGATTTGCAATTTTTAATACATGAAGCATTTTCTAAACTACGCAAACAAACTAATCTAACTTTCAACTTTTCCATCGATAATCAAGCATTATTGTATTACAAAATCACAACATTTTAACTGCGTACATGCTAGGTTACATTTACAAGGTTCGGAAACCCGTTCAAAATCCCAATTTTGCTCTCTGACCTGACTTTTCAATTATTATTGGTTTGCTTGTCAAGCATTTTATCAAATGAAAGCTACGACATTAGTCTTTTTCTTGATGCTACAAATTATGCGGTGAACTCTGACAGACACCAGGCTGTTAGTTTGGCAGCGTCATAAAGTGTTTAAATTGAATGTTGGATCATTTCAAGTTACACTTGTATTTTTAAGAATCTATAAGCTCGCTAAATTTTAAGTAAACCCATATTATTTCATTTACTAATTAATTAAGCTTAATGTACATTATATTAGTTGCCATTCATACTTTGCATACATCTCCCCACAACGTCTTTGTTCAAGGTCGTCATAGCCCCATGCATGATCTTTATGTAAGCAGGCCAGGCACGTGAGTGTCTCATAAAACAATCCTTTACTTTGTTCCAACTTACCCTAAGAACTACAAAACAAAGAGTTAACCCTTGCCTTATAAAGCATTCCTATGCTGTCTTTGTTATGTATATGGTTGTTGCGTATAACTCTGAAAATTGGTTGCATAAAGAGTACACCATATATTTTCATGTGCTTTCGTTGCTGTCAGCAGGCCAAACCAGATGATCATTTGGAAACACTGAGTTGCGGCGAGAAGATCATATTTTGATCTCAAGTGTTTTTTAATCTTTTTTTTTTAATCTGTGAAAGTATCACTGTCACTGACCTGTGAATAATCTGAATTCAACCCAACATTTGTACATTTTCGACATGTCTGGAAATTTTACTAGGTTTGCTGAATTGGGCAGGAAAATTGTGGCGGTGGGAAGAAATTATAGGTAAATAATCAGTTTAATGTGTGTTTTTTTGTATTATGAATGAATGATTAGAGTCGTTAATGATTTTATGATTGATATGGTTTTTTATTTGTTATTCAGAGATCATGCTGCCGAGCTGGGTAACGCTGTACCGGAAGTGCCTCTGCTGTTCATGAAGCCG
>JAHZNG010001476.1:0-22048 GCA_027744375.1 Orchesellides sinensis | reverse complement strand
AAACTTGATTCCAGTTTTTCCACTTAAAAGCAGATGAATACTAACCGATTAATGTACATTTTAAAAACATATTCCCTTGCTTCTCTAGAATTACTTTCACTCTAAGTCATCAACAAGCGACTTTGATTCTTAAAATCTACATGAATAGGTATGAGATAGGATAAATGAAACAAAGGCAAACTTCCTGTAATACAATTCTACAAGATCTCCACTTTCTCTACTTCATTTTAAGGAATTTACCTATGATGTTTAAAACTGCGTCGTAGCTTGATGCGCGTAAGGAGAAAGCTTTACCTTCAAAGCGCGTAGTTTACTACAGCTTAAAGTTATTTGTTGTCGTTCTGTGCAAAACGTGTTGATGGATATGCATTACACATATAGGTAATAAGGCATATTATGTATATATTTTGTTCTCACGCTTTGATACATTCAATGAGATACTCCTTATAATCTCTAGTTTCATCATATCTATACGATGTCAGAAAATTGTCGCCTATTTTAAGATTCAAGGTTCATTCACGCTTCCGTAACTTTTATTTTCTCATCAAGGTTCCCACGATGATACATTGAGATACAGATGCGTTTTCCTTCCTCAGTGGGATATTTCAACCCTTTCGTTGCTTCAGTTTCACTTGCATGAAAAAGAATACTTTCCAAATGTGCCTAGATATTTTTATATTAAAATCAATAGGTACCAATTCATATCAACTACGGAAATGAGCATCTATGCGAGTTATTACATTTTTAGCAAATGGTGCGGAGGAAGAAAGAGATATTTGAAAATCACTTCAAGAAAATTTCAGGCTTATATACATATTTGCTTATGGTTATGGCAGTAGGATCACCTACACCTTTCCATTTCCTTTGATAATGCTAGTATGGCTTTCTTCTTTGTGTTTGCTTCCTGTTTTTATAGGAATAAAATGTTGGATGTGTCCTGATCAGTTACATTTCTGTAACAACGACAAGATGAACGAAAAAGAAGACGCGACCAGGCATCTCTGTGAATTCGAAAGTGCGAATGCGTAAACAACCTGCGAAAGGTGGCACTGGAGGGAAGACGGGCAAAGTCAGTAGGCAGGTGAAGCCCTCGACTGGTACTTTATCTGTCCATATTCAACATACTCCAATGCTCACTCTTTTTGCACTCAATCTACTAGTGGGGAGTTACAATTGAATTGGGAGCAAAAATCTGGAATTACATCATTTTATGTAATGTGTTGAATATTATAATAGCAAACCTGATAAAATAAAATATCCGTGTTGCCAATAAAATATCTTTATAGTTTGTTGCTTTATGTAAGGTCGCATTCGCCATAATTCTCTAGTACCGCAGCTACATATTTTATACGTATCTACTAAACAAGCCCAAAGAGCTAATGAAATCATTTAGTCATTAATTTTATGGGAGGACAACGTATTTTAACACAAAGATACTTAAAGTTTTCCATCGTGTAATGATAAATGAAGAATGAGTCAATAGTCATTACTCCGTGCGCAAGAAAAATTAGAAAGTGAATTGCAAACTGTCTATATACTATCCGATTTAGCTGATAGATTTGCTTATACCTATGCATGAATACAATAGCTGTTAACAGACTTCGGCTCTTTTCCATGTTATTTAAGCAAGATTTATATTACTTGAAACAAACAAATACTTTGCTTTGCTCACAGAATAAAACGAAAAACCAGTCAATCGTGACGTGCAACTCAAAGGAACGTATAACTCTAAACACAAAAGGAAGAAAGAAGAAAATCATTTTGCATTTTGGGAAGAAGATACCTACACCTACATCTTTGGTACTCCATAATATGTGTGCATTTCAAACGATATGAAACTCAACATGTTATATGGTGATTTATTTACTTTCCTAAGTGAAACAAAAGAAACTCGATAAAGGAAATCGATTTTTTCAGGTGAGGTGTTCACTTGACTAAACAACACTATTACCAAAATAACTTCTTCAATTTCAATCTCAATGTTTTTAAGCATGGATATGTGAATAAAACAAAATAGATATGTATGCAATTTATGAATGATTTTTTGCTTACATTCAAATGCGTATTAGTTTTCGTTTGAAATCACATCGAAATTCGGTTACGTATTTTACTAAGCCGTCAGGAAGAAAGTTACTGGTAATGTATTGTAATTTGTAATCCCAAAATCCCAAACCTCAGATGAAATCTAATAGCAGGGTGCTACTTGAGTAAAAAATTACTCTAAAAACGTATCTGTTGTCTGTTGTCAGTGCTTATAAAATGCATTATTTTTTCATTACCAAATACGTTACATATTCAAAGCACGCATGGATAGGATGAAGGAGAAACGTATCTCATGAATTTCATTTTATTTTATGATTGCATTTTACTTTTAGACATTTTATTTGTTGCCACTGCTGAACAAACATTTTCCCGCTTCGCTCTGCAATTTTTATTTTATTTACATTTGCTTCACTGTATTACAATTACATTACATTTTATCTGTGTTTCTAATATACTAGAAGTCTGCAAAACTAAAAAAAGTAGCATCATTTTTACTATTTAGGTTTGTTAAATGCAATAAGCAAAATTTATTTGGAAAAAATGTACCTGTCTTGTCATGACATAAAAACGCTGAGATACATAATCAAACAGCTATGAATGTCAGAGAAAGCATTGTATAGCTCTTTTCAGCTTTACTCCTAAAAGCGTTCGTGCATACATATGCATGTCATACCTATGTACATATTGAATAAAACTGAATCCCATAAGCCCTGAAATATGTTACTAGTAATTTATCAACAATCAGCGGTAATGGAAACGACCGGTGGATAGGTAGTATCCTACTAACTATTGACAAGCAAAAACTTTTACTGTATGTATTTATAATGTACAGTTTACAAACCAGACATAATATGCTGTCTTAAAATGCGTAATTTTCGATTATTGTAGTAGGACCAGGACCACATATTAGCTTTCAACTGCCCCAAACTATATTTTATATCTTAAATATATGCTAAAATTGAATGCTGAGGTTAGGAGAGATATATGTAACATTATGCGTGTGTAAATGAGAAGGACGGAAACTAAATGTCTGTCGTCAACTGTAACAAGAACGGTTGCACAACATGCGAGGCAATTTTCCGTAAACCAAATTCCAGCGTATAAACATCAATATCGAAGGTATCCTAGAATTTTAGTGCTCCATGGTGGTCTGCCTGTTGTGGTTACCTTTCTCTTTATCTGATGATAGTATTCATATTTAACATAGGTTAAACGCATGTAAACAAAGAAAGTTTACTCGTGATTTCCGGTAGTCTCCGGTTGTACTATTCATCAAGTGATAGATTTATGGGGAAAGTAACCAGAAATGTGAATTTCCAATTAATCTTTCTGATACGAAGCTACATTCTTTGTCCCAGGGTAAAATGCATTTCGTGAATAAATCGCTCCGTTTCGGTTGAGGTTTGTGTAGAAATTCTAAAAGCATATATTTATTCAGCGAAGGAGCAATTTTTTATACTTTACAAGCAAACAAGTGAAACTCTTGGAAATATTGGATTTGAGTGGGCGATAGGTAGGTCTGCTGAAACGGGAAAGTTACAAAAAAAATTATACGTGATGGATAGTAATTGCAATGGTGCTTTCAGTTGATGATCGTGATCACGTTGTTGACCATTGTGCAAGAGAAAGTTTTACCTTTTCCATGTACGAAAACATATTTACCTACCTCTATAGTATGAAGACTTATTATAAGTAAATAGGTAAAGAATATAGTGAAAGGATAATTTAAAAGAGACTAGGTATATTTAAAAACGAATAGACTAAAATAGTTTTTATACTTACATAGTGCGTGCTTGAGTCTGGTTTGTTTTGTTTTCGTAGCGCCCTGTGTCTCTGTGAGAAAGTATAAATTTTAGTGATGAATTTAACCCTAGCAAATGTACAAATCATAAGTTTATAAGTATTATAAATACTTGTGATTTTGTTAAACTTTTGTATATGTATTTATGTGTAAATTGAAGAAAGTAGGGCAATTGCTAAAGTAATGTTTGTACTTTTCAAGCAATCAAGTTTTTACTTCTTTCCTTCTGTTTCATTTACTTTTAATTAATTTTATTTCATCAAATATTATATTAAGTGAAGCTGAATAACATAGCATATAATTTTAAGCGTACGCCCGTTATAATAAAGGCTTTTACATTCAGAGATAATCGAGACAAGAGAAAGCACTTGTCTTTTCCCATTTTCTCGCTGAGTATCTCAAACAAGTTTGAGAACGACAATTAAGAAATTTTCTTGGCATAGAAAGACCAAGATAAACTGTAAGATTCAGTGTAGCAGCCATTACAATAACGAACACACTGCCCTCCATAAGCGATATTGTCCCTCAGACATAAAAATACAGTCCTCCATCTTTAAGATACTTATTACAACTTTCACCACCCGTTTTGGTTACAACACACAACCATAAATGCTTATATATGTATTTCGTGATTGCTAAATCTTTTAGCTAGAATATAGTACATTACATTAAACTTATGATAGTCCACATTCCACTTAAGCCCATAAAATGCTCGTCTGTGAGATTTAAAAAACCGGGTAAAGTTCTTTCAGAAACAAGTAGGTACGAACCTACTGCCAACTTTTTTGTAATGTACTCTATGTAAGAGTCAATATAAATCTACATGTAGTCATACATGAACATGTGTACTTTACGACTGCCAAGAAAAAGTTGCCCGTAAACGATAATGACGAAACTTCAGCTTGACTCGTTCACATTTGCACTTTCCCTTGAGAGAAAAAGACACCGTGTGAAATACTACATAACGAAAATTATGTGAGTTGGTCCCACCAGACCAGAGTAAGCGTGCTTGGAATACAATGAATCTGAAAAATAAATACTTGAGAATGTACAAGGCTATACCTTGTTTTCTTTACTAAAGGTTTGCATGGATGAGCATCATTATTCCACTTCTAATGACATGACATGAGTACATTGCCAGAGGTCAAGTGAAAGTGTGCTTTCTCTTTTTACAGTGAGCAATAATAAATGCACAAGGGTGAAAGGGAAGGCCTGACTTGCATAACGTAAAAGTGAGTATTGTACCTTTTACTATAAAACAAATAAAACAAGACAAGTTAAGTGTCGCTGCAGAATGTGAATGACATATATAGAGACGATAAGAGTCTAACAGGTCTGCAGAAATATAGCTACATGCCAAAAGAACGTTGTATTTGCCTCTAGGTAAAATTTACTTTTGGATGAGGAGAGAATATCCAGCCACTTTATATCTGTAGTATTTTTATAGATTGACACTACTACTAAAGTCAGAGTTGGTTCCTTTGCGGGACGATGCGGAAGAGAAAGCAAGTCAGTGAAGCGGCGAAGAAAAGCGAATAGGCGCCATAATTTTTTGTGGTATTGGTCCTGCATTATATCAGTAGTGACATGACTAGCGTATAAAAATTTGGTTGCAGGGTGGCTTAAACAGTTGTCAAATGCTAGTATTGAGGACAGCAGACCTGTTTTGAAGGACGAAAGATAAATTCAGTTGAGCCCTTGCCTTGCTTTGATATGATAAGATGGTAACTGACAGGAATTGGTGGCAAGGATCAGGGGAATTCTGAACAGAGAAAGGACGATTCAAGCTAAGCATACAAAATGAAGTACCAGAAAGCAGGACGATGTACCTAAAATACCGGCTTAAATCCTGCCTCCGATAGTTCTGACAGATAAAATAGAAAATCTGCTGTTCGTTTTGTATTGCAACATTCACTGCATGTTCTTCTTTGAATTGCTTCATTTAAGCGGATATTAGGCAACAAAAAGTCTAAATGTGGCAGGCGGTTTGCATTAGACATGCATGATTGCACTGACAAATGTTGAAATCGTCTAGACTGACCACCTATCACGCTACATTTTGTTACCCAATAAATGTCAGTTTCCCATGGCATGTTACGTCAATAGATGTCCATTTTTACTATATTGGTTTGCATGCCTGTAGGCTAAAAGGAAATTAGCCTTTTTGATAGCAGCAAGAGAAAAAGTCAAACACTAAAATTGGTTTGGTGTATATTCATGCATAAATGTACATACGGACACAGAAATACCAGACATAAATAACTTTTTTATTGCGAAAACTTGAAAACTGGAAAAAGCCTCTGAGGAAAAAGTCCATATATTCAATAAAGGAACCTTGGGTTAACAACAAATAACATGGTAAATTCATACACAAAAGTGAAACCATATTGAGCCCAACTGACGACTGCGTCTTGAATTTCTTTTGAAATTCATTTCTTATGAATTCAAAATTAATGGCTGCTGACACTTTCTCCATCACAAAATGAAATGAACTCGTCTGGCAAAGGAAAATAATTCAGACAGGCATAACGAACTATAGTGCGGGTTGGAAAACCTGGTATCATGTTTATAATGATGATGGAAATGGAATATGGTAATAGCTTCATTCATATAATGGAGTGCGGTAGTTTGTGGTGTTTTTTTTTCACTGTGGCTCTAATGTGATTCCTCTTTGGCTCCAGCTGTCCCTTGTCATTGTCATACCTTCTTTTATACAAATATGCAAAGGTAAATGGCTGTTTCTTGAGAAGGAACAGCAGGAATATATTATTGTAAACATAAAAAGGAGACATGAAAGTAGAGAGCCACTATTTGTATCTCGTGTTGAATACTGCATAAAAAGAAATAAAGCTTCAGTTAAACAGAAATGGTTTTATTCAGCTACAATTTACTTTAATCTCTCATTTAAATTAATGCATCGTTTGATCCCATGTGTATAGGGGTTTGACGTTTAGTCAACTAATATTACATACATAACATGAATTATATCGCATAATAAGCAACTACATATGTACGCATGTGGATAACGTAATGTTAGACATACTCAAAACAAATCAGCAAACATGTAACAATCAGTTTAACAGTATCTATGCAGAGAACAAAGTCAAAGTGTTTTGTCTTGCGATTGATTTGGTACAAGGCCACCGTTTTCATTGTATTGCCATACCCATTCAACCACAAAAAAACAAATCTACACAAGTAGAAAAAGTTACGTACACTTTGCCGCAGTGTCATATTACCATTACCACAGATGTACCACACACTCCATGTTAAGTAAACCGATCTCTTTCTAGTTTCAACAATAGTAATGATAATAATCAACCTAAAAGTGTATCCATTACTGTCTTGTATTTTTTGCTAGATCGATTTCGTATATAATTCATAAAACGATCCACTACCATTTCCAAAAATTCACTTCAATACTGAGCTTCTCCTTTCACTCTTGTTATCGTACAGATATTTTTTATACATGTGTGCTGCATGCAACGTGAGCCGGTGGTCTCCCACTTTACCCCCAAGAGAAAAATTTCTTTTCTTTACGTGATCCCCCTCTTTCTCTACTTTTTGATCACAATCAGAAGCAATAACAATAAAAATCGAAGAAATACGGTATATAAAGCATTGATTACACAGCTAAGCATGGCCATCCCTTCTCCCAATACGATTTTCTCTGACTTTTTGTATTTCTTTCAGAAATAAAGTTTATTTGTACAATTTGATCTGTATCTAACTACATACATCACAGTGTGCATTGTATATTTCGTCCTTTCTCCAGCCTCTTGCTCGTGGGTCTCTAAGAAAGTGAAAGCGTATGTATTTTTATAATACATACAGGCTGCCAACACCGGTCTATAGGGCATGAATGTGATTACGTTCTTTTCGATTGCCAGCGTTTGAATAACGGACAACTCTCCCATTCACATCATCATCCATTACCCCATAAAAATCTAAAAAGCCTTGTAATGGACCACACACACGCATGATGATGATCTTCTTCATTCATTCTTGTCCAACTTTCTCTCAAACATGTACCCACTCTGCTTTCAAAACGAAAAATACTTTAGTGATCCATTTTTAACCTCGTGTCAAGCAAAGAGAGAAGTAAAGGATGGAGGAGGACAGAATATAAATAGGTAACCAAATCCATCTTATTTGCCTGTCCTCACAAAACACAATGGAGGTAGTTTATTCGGTTGCCACAAGTCAGAGAAAACGCAAAAGACAGAGAATCACATAAGGTATACTCCTGCACCATAATCATCAGACAAGTGCACCATCATCATCCTGCATCCAACTCACGAGAAGATAAAATGGGCCTAGGGCTTATAAAGCCCGTCAAATAAAGCCATGTAGCAGCAGTAACATAACAGACAAGGCAATATATAGGTTCAGCTCTTTCGAGAAATCATCCTATTCAGTGAGAAGTACAAAACGGAAAGAGTGCTAATCCTTTAAGGACTTTTACTTAAAGTTGGTCCACTACACTACACAACCCAATTCATTTTATGTATAGATACTGCGTATGTTGCTAATAATATTATTACCTACACAATTTCCCTCATAAATTCTAGGCTCACAATAAGAGTCGAAATTTTTATACGTGTGTGTATTCCATCACTTTTCGTTTTTCCACTTTGAGTCCAAAACTCCAAAAAACTTACTCAACTGTAAGCTAAAGGAAAAGCTACTTCTTGAAATGAAAAAAATATTGAGAATGAAAAACACCTCTTTACCCATTTTCTTTTACATTGACCCTTTTCTGCTTCTTTTGTGCACCAACTAATGAACCTAATACACTTTAGGTATATACTGTATTCTGTAAATACACAGGCACAAAAGTGAAGACTAAGACTACTTTCTTTCCTTTAGCTTGATCACTTGCGAGAGCAATTTACTCCTTTGAACACAATACAGCATTCCTTAAGTTTATTTGGGATGAAGTACATATACATAATATACAGCCAAATGTAAGCTGTTTTATGTGTACTGAGCAAAGCGATACAATCCTATTCTTCCCCATTCAATAAGATGAAATAAAAACCAACGGAAATCAATACTTTAGTAATACCGAGAAAAAAATCACCATTTGCCAAAATTACTTTCATTTACAATTCCTCGCGCTTTCTCCAACTGATCATTTAGTATTTTGTTGTATTATACGTTAGTGTGCAAGAGAGAGGCAGAGAAAAAAAGAAAGGCACGAAAGATACATCTCAAACAAGGTTAGATCGTGGTAATAAAATAAATGCGTTTTTAGGTTGAGCTTTATTTTATGTATTTATTTTGCTTCCGTGTAGTGTTTGCTCTGCGACTTACGTATCAATTAGGAAGCTTAGCCCCTTGAGCTCAGCTCTGGTAAAGTCTACGCTTCCTCTCAGCTTTCTCTTTCAACAGAGGTGGCACGACGAAGAAAGCCAGATTTGGAGAAAGTTGGAGAAATCTTTTATTTATAAACTGAAGCGTACTAACATATTGTATTTCCGACATCCATATGCATGTATGTTACAATATTTTTTGCAAACGAGGTTGTTTGAAAAAATCGGATTAGAAAATAAGATTTTTTATTGTGGGATTCGGAAAGTGATTGTGGGTACTCGAGACGCATGGAAATATAGAGGTGGCGCCATTTATATATACACATAGTTTATAGTTTAGACTTGCAGATTCAATAGAAAAATAGTGACGAATATATGATTTTATCATTTTTATCTCATGTAGCATTTCCTCAACAAAAAATACCTTCCCGAGAAGAATGAATGCACTCAACCACTGCAAGTCGCTGTAAGCCAGTATTTTAGATGTTGCGTTCCGTATATGTAGTTCATACTGGCAGTCTCACGAGATGCTTCATATTTTAGAAGGGATTGCATTATATACAAGGTTTTATCGATTTAAGTTTCATATCTGAAAAGATATGATAAATGATAAGACGTGAAAAATATGGATGAGCAAATTGATGTTTCCTTCCGTTACCGAGACTCAAGACGCAAATAATGTAAAAAGCAGATAGAAAGACAGGCTTGCAGAGTTATTTGTATCGATCGTCTTACACTTTCATGTTTATTCCATATCTTATTATTATCCGTCCATGATAATATAACGGAACATCCTGCTGTAGTACAGACAGATACGGATCATTATGGTTATTTGATGTGACGTGGTTTTATCCTAAGCTAATTGAAGAACCCGTAAAACGTTTAATTGTTAGTTTATTGGTATAATTAAGAGTGTGAGTCAGTATAACTATCAACTAGGTGATTACCAATATTACTTACATTGTATTCAGGAGGAGGTGAGTCTGTATCTACAAATGAGTCAAAACTGCCTTCTCCAGACAGGCCACGATCAGATACAGAGCCATGGGTTGGCCTATTGCTATCAGCGTCATTGTCTACAATGGCGTCCTTGTGAACGTTTCGTTGAACATGGAGATGAGTTGAGCTAAGCACAAGACGCCTAGGCGCGGGCCGACCCTTCCCATCGGAAATTTCCACAAGAGAAATGTATACGGCCTGCGTCTGCAAAAAACAGGTAAGAAATCTTATGAAAACACCGTTTTGTGGGTTACGCATATACATTAACATAGATGTTAGCTTGTGCTAAGCAAACTATGCCAGTTTGGATTAATGTTTGCTCATTTGGATAAAGCAAAAAGTGAAAGCATGCAGTCATGCAGACCATGAAGCCATAATAATGATTACGCTGAGCGAACAAGAGTTTATTCCGCTGGTTCATTAATAAATTACATTAAATGTGTGTATAAGTAAGTATTTACGTTTAGCAAAGATACTTTTAGTAGCAAGAAAGTTTAAGCGTAATGGATAGAGTACGTTGTTTTGTCTCTGGTTTATTGCAATAATTCTGATTGTAGTGGTGTTGCTGACAAGGCAAATACATATACCGAAAAGTAGCACATGGTTGCTACCAGTATGGTTAGGAACATAAAAGTAGTAAATCTCCAAACACACACCAGCATGGAAAGCCTTCCTAATTTCTGCAGAATAATTACCATTATTTTGCTTGCGCGTCAAAAGTACAAAAAAGCTAATTAAGAGAGTTAGTGTGCGTACATGTAATAATGCACTTACTCATATTTACTTTGAACACAACAAACCCCTCGTTCTAAACATTTCATCTTCATCGCAAAAGCTTTTGTTAGTGTAATTTGTTTGGTATAAATGCATAATAAGATATTGGTGTGTATTGTAGCTAATATTTACACGATACCGTCTTTGGCAAGGGAGACTAGACTGGCACATGCATACATACATAGGTACTTACTACCAAACTGGGGAAAGTACATATGTGTAGAGTGTGTAGTAATTAGCAGTCCAAAGTCCCGGTTTAAGTGAGCCATTTAATTAAATTATCTGTCCCAACCACTTCTCTCCTACTTTCCATGCTCAACAAGGATAAAACCCTGATGGTGATGAAAGACTGTTGAAAGATAAAGTTTTTATAACAAACATGCTGATTGTTTGAACCGTGTAGATTGAATACACCCAAATACAAAATACTATAATTAGGGTTTTCTAACTAACAGACTTACTTCGATTAACTGCGAAAGTACCAAGATATTTTAATCTAGATTATGATTGAATACACCCAAATACAAAATACTATAATTAGGGTTTTCTAACTAACAGACTTACTTCGATTAACTGCGAAAGTACCAAGATATTTTAATCTAGATAGCATTATTTACAATTTTGTTAAATCGCTAATAAAATGTTACCATCTCATAAAAATGTTCACATTTATGATATATTGAATGATAAAACAAAATCTGAAAAGTAAGCAAAAACATTCTAGCCTTTTTGTTCTAGTCTGTTGAAGTACTTATGCTATGCTGGCCTGAAAGACAAAGACCATATAAAAAGTGTGAAACAATCTGTCAACAGATTTGCATTCTCTCATTCATCATTGTAAAACACCATGAAAATCTACATGGAGGTACTTGCACATAATTTCTGTGGTATCTGTGGTGGGCACACATTAACACAAAATTCATATTTTATGAAATACGTCTACTCATGCTAAAAGTGGGACAAGAATCTTGTCTACTTATGGTATTTATCATTGTAAAACACCATGAAAATCTACATGGAGGTACTTGCACATAATTTCTGTGGTATCTGTGGTGGGCACACATTAACACAAAATTCATATTTTATGAAATACGTCTACTTATGCTAAAAGTGGGACAAGAATCTTGTCTACTTATGGTATAACAATGTAATTTTCTTTCAGGCGAGATTTTCCTATCCTACATGTCACTACAGACAAAAGCACGTTTCTGCAGGTTTTACTTTCACTCGAGTGCCACCACTAAACCACAGCACTAGAGGACAAGCATGTATTGAATGAGATTGTGTGTGTTATTTTTTGTTAGAGACACATGCCACCATGTCTCAATTCTTTTAAACAACCAACCAGCTATTATATACTTTCAACACGTCTAATCCCATCCTGTAATATCTACCACGTACGTAGTAACAGACGTTCAAGGCTTTCCCTTTCTCAAGTAGAAACTAAGAACACTCCCCTCCGTCTTTGGAAATTAATGCATTCCACTTCATATTTCGTATAATGTATTATGTACATCTACATATTCATAATATTATTTTGTACAAAGTAGCATCTACTTGATTAAACGTATACCTACTTAACATTATATTATACATCCAGGAATATACTTTCACTTCTTCCCAGTCTTCGTCTTTAGGAGTTCCAATCCAAAGTAAACACACTCCTCCGCAGCACGCTACTACAGCCAACTGTTTTACAATGCAGATTTGATGAAAATGATATGATATCTCAGACCGTATATATGTATGTATATCTGTTGTGTTTATCTAGAGACTATGTTTTATGCAAATGCGTGCATCGACACATCCTCCTTTCCTATTCAGTACCAATATAACATTCAATTGCAATTTCAGTTCTGTTTCTTCACTTTATCATTTTTATTCTATCCTTGCTAAAAACAAGTCCTTCGTTTTCTATTTCATCAAAAATTCCTTTGTGTATTTCCTCTCATCTATATTCCGATTTCCCGGCTTTTATTCCTTTTTTATGAATTTTCTCATTTTGCTTTCACCTTCAACTTTCTTTCTAATTTGTCATATTCTAATGAAATGCGATGGCTTTGGGAACCTGTACTACGTCGTATCTGCTCAAAAACGGCTTGATCCCATCTAAAGAAAATGGATTGTGTATCTTTAACCGTGGCACAGCAGCATTGTCGTGTAAACTGTAAATTTATAATGGGAGCACGACGAAATGAAAATACATGAATTGGCACAGTTTACCTGAGTTTTCCCTCTTTGGTATTACTATCACCATGTAGCTTGTTCAAACTCAAACAAAATACCTTGGAGTTGAAAGCCTTATACGTGGTGTTTTCCAAGCCCCACAAGCATTTTAGGGCTAGTCTATATATCCCTCCATTCTTCATTGTTAGTCAGCATCAAACAACTCTACAACTTTATCCTACCAAGTCACGCAACATTTCCTTTTAAAACTCGTCAGCTTTATATATGCAATGGAGAAAGAACGTGCCTGCGATAGCTTTTAAAACTGTAATAGGTCCATTATCTTTGTTGCATCATATGTATAGTGTTAACATGATATGCATGCATGGTTAAATATATGCATTGGAATGTGTCTAGGTACATATACCACACAGCATGCATTACAAAACCAACGCCTGCAGCTGATAAGCCTTTCACCCGTTGTTTCAACACAGAGAAAATAAATAATGGAGAGGGGTCGTTTCATCAAAACCAACGCCTGCAGCTGATAAGCCTTTCACCCGTTGTTTCAACACAGAGAAAATAAATAATGGAGAGGGGTCGTTTTAATTTTTTCTTATACATTTTCCATTTTCTTTTCAGTATTTACCTTGAAAAAATACCTGCTGATTTTCATGACCCATATAATTTTCAACATTGCATAGTGAGACGATAAACCTACTATAATTATTTATCGATCCTCCTCACACTTGTATGTAGCGCAATAAATTATGAGGCAAAGGTCAGAAAGGCAACACTTCACTGCAGGTTTTTTTTTCGGAGATATGGAAATTAAACCTACTATAATTATTTATCGATCCTCCTCACACTTGTATGTAGCGCAATAAATTATGAGGCAAAGGTCAGAAAGGCAACACTTCACTGCAGGTTTTTTTCGGAGATATGGAGAATGAGTAGGAATGTTAGATGAAAAATACAAATGAAAAGTGAAAAATATAGGTACAGCCATAGCAGAGTATTGTCTTTTCATTGTATTGCTCTCAAGGAAGCTTGAAGAATATACACGAAGACCTTTTTATTTTCGGTTCTTAATAGCAAAGTAAAAAAAGAAAAAGTTTATATTGGATTTATGAATAAATAGTTTTTCCAGAAAGACTTAATATAGATATTTTGAGTTTGATCATGGATAGTAAAAAGATGCTNCTCTCAAGGAAGCTTGAAGAATATACACGAAGACCTTTTTATTTTCGGTTCTTAATAGCAAAGTAAAAAAAGAAAAAGTTTATATTGGATTTATGAATAAATAGTTTTTCCAGAAAGACTTAATATAGATATTTTGAGTTTGATCATGGATAGTAAAAAGATGCTGCTGTGATTGCACAGTAACTATTCCTGTTTAATTTAAATTTACAAAAAACCAGTTGAAAAACAATGAACCTATAAAATTGGTTTTGGTTTCTTCGATGCAACAAGGACAGCTTATAGTCAACTTTAGTGAAGTCAAAGTCATATGGATAGTTTGATTGCTTGGTCCCTCCCTTCTACTATGTTTTTATTTTTAGCTTGATTTCCTTTTGTTCGACGATAAATGCAATTAATCAAGGTCGAAAGCATCACAGCGTTTTTGTATTGTTCACTGTTTACTTTTGTTTTCCTCTTTCAATTCTGAAGCTAAAAAAACATGCATGCAATCATCTGTAGAAAGTTTGAAGGGAAAACAAAAACACTATAGCTGCTGCACTTCAGCTTCATTCTGCTGGGCAGGAGAAAGCAAATAGGTCTACATCTTTGATTTTACATTTCACGGTGAATTAGGCTGACACAGTTGATAAATTCAAATCATGAACAAGCATCTATAGGAAACGTTGTCATGTTCTGTGAGGCTTTCCAAAGGATCTATGTGTACTTGTGAATAAACTCATGTTTAAGCCTCTATCTCTACAATATTCGTGTATTATATACAAAAGTACTAAACGTGTATAATGGGTAATTTTTCAAAGTAAAAGCAAAATCTTTCCCTGGAAATTCTGATAAAGCATAGAATTTGTATGGAAATACTCGTATCCCTAATATTTGATGCGTAATACGTCTGTGAGCCAGGTGCTTTCCTGTCTCCACCCAAAATGGAGTTTTTATTTGATGTGCGTTAAGTGCACATGTGTGCCTATGTATTATTCCATTTCCTACTCATCGCAGGTTCGATTAGCACAAAAGGGAATTGTAATTTTAGCTTAGTAGTGGTCTATAAATGAAGATGAAAATACATGATGATTGTATATGTACAAAGTATACAAAGATCCATGTGAAAGGTGCAGGAACTGTAATTTACTTTTGTGTAAGAGATACGAGTGAAGGAATGTATGTAACAATAATGCACGAAAGTATATGTAAAATTAAGTGTAATATAGTATATGATGACTATTAAGATTTGAAACAGGTACACGGGAAGTTTTTTAGTATTTTTTCGTCGTATTAATGCTCTCCTGGGATCAATTTTCACATCGCTTATGCAGTATCACCAGGTTTAATAAAACTCCAGTTTTATTTCCGCTCCATTCTTCATCTCTCTTTTCAGCTTTTCACTTTTTGAGGTGAAAGTAGGCCATAATGTCTGCACGATGTGGTATCTCATGCTAAATATGCAGCTCGTATCATGATAGTAATGGTGCCTTTTTACTTCCTTTTGTTGTAAATTGATATTAGAAATATTATTTGCCCATTTTCATAAACTTTTTATATACCCTGTATATCAAGGTAAAATAAACACGGAATGGTTACAATCATGTAACTTCCTCCTTTTTACGATTTACAAGATCGCAGGACTACTAACCATTTTAACAGCAATGAAAAAGCTTCCGAAAGTCAAGAAGAGCAAATTCAATTAGCACAAGTTTGAAACTAACATTAAAGAGATGGCAAGTAATATGATTATTTTGTTTTGATGATGCACGATAAGATAGCATGTGTACATATCAGAAGAATAGTGAAAATATCAAGTAAAGGACAGGAATTGGTTTGGTAAGAAGAGAATGCTTGAATGGTTAAATGAATGTGAATCTTAAAACCCATAACTTCATGATGTGTTGCTTGATAACACGGAAATTTCGTTGTATAAAATCGGAAATTTGATTTTAGAATAGGTACACTACAAGCATTTGGCAAAAACTCATTAAGTTGTCGATTTAATCTATTCTTTCAATCTTTTCAAGCCTTTTAACGGTATTAGTTTTCATAAACAAAGATACTATTGATCAGTATTACGTCAATTTATTCAAAATATACTACTTACCGAATGCGATTTCATTGCATTATTCAGACACCTTTTTTGCTATTAACAAAAAATTGATTTCCTTTTTTACAGTTCTCCGACTACTTTCGATCATTAACGGTTTTAACTAATAACAAGGTTATCTAGTACTGAAACCGATTACAATTCGATCTCTCAAGTATCCATGTACTAATTTGCTAACAAGCTCAATCCTTGAACGTTAATATAATATTCCTACCAGGAATAAAAACTTAATTATACCGAATGCATTACAAAAGAAATGCATGGATAGTTAAAAATATCTACGTTTATGAGGCAGATATATGAGCTATGGGCAAAACTATTCAAATCTACTATGGATGAAAATTTAAAAACTTAAAAAATTGGTTGTTTACCACAACTTGTCATGGGATGACATGAAAGTTACCACTAATTGTCCATAATATCAGGACATCATTGGATTTGATAAATGCTTTAAAGGAAAAGGAAAAGTAGATCTTCTAGATTTATATTTATGACATTGTTTCATATTAAGCTTTCTATTTAAGTAGCTTAAGAATCTTAATAAGACCAAAACCTTTGGATATTTCATCCAAGGTAATTTATAATACTACAGCTTGTCTTCTCATCAGTCCAGCTCGAATAGGCCAAATGAGACACGACAGAAAAAGCTTATGTAGAAGTATACCTCAGTTTATTCCGTTACAGAAAATATATTGCATTTATAAATGTATGCTACTATGAAAGCCAGGGCATCATTTCAAAGAAGATATATGCTAGCCGAAAATGTTAAGAATAAATCCTCTTTGCCCAACAACTGAGAAATCGAAATAAGAATGGCATGTTGAAACAAAACAAAATAAATATAAAAAACCACTTTTCCTCTTGTTGTCTTAAGACAGCTTTCCTTTCTTCTACTGATGCTTCACTATTCCACTGGGAACCATGTGTGTGGCAATAACGAGATTTATTTTTCCAATCTCCCTTCTCCCCATCTACTTTTCTATCTCCCTTTCCTTTCCTTCACTTGTCTTTTGTTCTTGTTTTAACAGTGACAAGATAATTTTTAGATGGGAAAATATCTTCCTCCGTGTGAGTGTGCGTTGTAGTCTTAAAGTATTCCTTTCTGTTAAAAAATTTCTAATAAGAATTTATTTAAAAAAGAAAACCCTTTTTGATACATTTATTTCACAGTAGTTCAAATTTAAGCCTTCTTCGCTTTCCTGACCCAATTCTGTCCTGGCCCCTCCATTCTGTTTACGACTTTGACAGGCAAAGAGATAAATAGTCGTAAAACGTAAACTAGGAATCCCGGATTCTATTTTCTAAAAGTTGCAGGTGAAAACTTGGAGGATCCTGCTGCATTGAAACAGCTGCATTATCGAAGCCTGCAAAATTCTATTGATAGAAATATATGTAATACGCACGCAGTGTATTTGTTTTATATGCAACAAGATAATAGGGATAACCAATCCTAAGAAAACTTGGTCTGGCTGCTTGGTAAAAGCATTTGGGCGCACGTTTCGGTATTTGGTATATTAGTGGTGCACAATGTATACTTAATTCTTTCTAGACTTAGGATAGGTATATATATTATATAAATAATATGCCTACAAAATACAATGTTAGTATATGTATATCTATGTATGTTCAAACAAGTGGTGACTGGTGAGTTGAATTGCATATTGTTACTGATATAGGATTATTCTAAGGTATGTATTACTGAGGCTTTATATCACAGTAAACTTCTTCACTTTTGAAGTGGTCACGCATGAGTTTTAATTTAATGAATTAAGTTTTTGTTTGTAAGTCGGTGTTACACTTGCAAATATATCATATACCTATGTTTGATCTTCTCTGTTAATATAACTTAGTATAACTATAATATATTTAATTGGCTATCGTCATTTATCTAAATATATCCGAGCAGTTTGAATTTTCTAATCAGAAATTCAATATTTAGGTCGACTTTTTTGAATCTTATTGTTTTCAAAGTCAGCAATTCCAACCGCTTGTTGTCTTTGAAATATTTCAGGATTATAATATGAAGGTACATTTTTGTGAATGGAACGACTATAAAATAACGTTCGTAAGAAACTTTTACCATTTGCTGAGAAATTTTAAATGTTCGTAATGTATTTTAGGTGTTATTTTTAACATCCTATTTCAGGTAGCTGAGCTTACAACCATCCTTTTCATACGTCTTACTTTTAATCCTTCAATAAACGTCTTACCTGTATCCTTCCACAGAATTAGGTACGCATACTTCGTAAGCATCTGAAATTTTTTACCTCTGATTTCTCCAACAACTACTAACTTTTTCTTCGTTAAAAAATCTGGAAACTTTTCCAGCAACTTTTCCGTTTCTCCCTGAACAACTTTTACAGAGAAAGTCTAGCGGCTTAGCCAGACGAGGCGGGAGGTCGCTGGATTGCCGTCTTAAACGCGTTCATTCTATTATAGCCATGGGATTATATTTCGTAGGTATATGTATGCATGTGCAATGAAACTGAATCATAATCCAGAATACCAGTCTCCCTTTCTCTTCATTCTTATTCCACGTAGAAACCATTCATATTATTTAAAGCAGGAACAATTATTACAAAAAAGACTGCCTCGACAATTCTTCAGTTTAGACCAATGCCGAAGAGAAAATGAAAACAGAGGCAGAACGAGAAAAATATATTAATACACTCAGTTGCTCTTTGTGTAATGAGGCAAACGGAAAAAGTGTTTCAGGAATGTATACATTTGCACAAAAAACCAGCATTTCTTTCCCGACTATTCCGACATGCCCTTACTGAAATAGAACCCAAAGCAAATACGCTATATCTGCATTCTGTATACCTATATAGCAGAATATAGCATACATCCGCATTCATTCATTCTTATATAGGTTCAGCAAGGGACACTTCCTTTTGTGTGATACGCTATGTATCAGCACATTGTGTACACATTGGTTGGAGAAAACAAAATTAAGAGGAAGTTTCAAGGCGGTGGTGGTGGTTGTCCTTCCATATTGGTACTTTATGCTTTTATAGTTACTCCTTTTATCATACTTGTCTTTATAGTACATAGTTCAAGTTGCATTCTATATCGGACTGTGTACGTTTCATACAGCGTACAATTCCTTGTGAGTATAATAATGTAACTCCGTATACCCGTGGTGCCGCTAGAAGCAGTGACTTCAACTTACGACCTCGTTTCTGGCAAAGTGCCAAGAGAAATGAACGGACGGGGAAACGGAAAAGTAAGGAAAAAAGGGAAGGGCACTGCACTGCATTGGAATGGAGAATGATGACGGAGAAGTAGAACGGGGAAAGCATGTAAGAAACTCTGTAATGTGTTTTATAACTTACAAACAACAAAATTTTGGGGAAATGCATATCAGGAAAGTTGGATTTAGCAATGAAATGGCGTGAAAGAGAAAGGTTTTATAAAGTCGTAAGATTTCAGTTGAGCACAATGTAAATCGGAAAGTAATTAGAAACCGAGAGGTATCCATAGGCTGTTGATTAATTCAACTAAGTGCCACTTGTAAATATACCTAGGCTATATATACATGGACAGAGTTATCACTTTTCGTGTTTAAGGATAACGTAAAAGCTAAAGAGCAAGCAGAAGGGGGAGAAAGCTATGAAAGCAATCTAAAAATAAGTAGAGCTAGATATGAGATTGCTTTGCGAGTCATGAGTCATGACTCTATGTGAGAAAACATTAATAACGTTAACTTAAAAGGTGTGAAAGGAAAGCGGATTAATTTTAAGTTGATCTATGAAGAGGCTCTTGCTTTTACTACTCACCTGATCAAAAGTGCTCATCGGCGAATGGGTTATTGTTTGGCATGTTGATTTTCATACTTCCTGATTCAGACATTTTTTCAAGTTAAAATACATGTCGCTCATTGTTTCACTTCTACCTTTAACAAAAAATCTACACTAGCACTTCACATTTTCACATTAGCAGATGGAGAATATTTTATTCACTCGTCTAAGAAGAAAGTTTTTAGCTCAATTATATCTTGGTAACTGTAGATCAGAGACACGTATAAAAAACAAAACTCATATGCGACTCAAGTTCTTTTTTAACGGCAACTAATTGGCAATCTCCAAGGTCCAAACCTGACGTTCACAGAAAATCCTAAAAGCAATTATGTTTTCTTTGTAATTCGTGACATCAATAGTATAATCGTGATTTTAATTCTGTTGCAGAAGTACTGCTATTTTTCCCAGATTCAAAAAGCCTTTGACACAAATGGCTTTCGAGGTTAAATTACATTAGATGAGAGCCGGAAGCCCATTATCATTTTTTTGTGAGCTTGGTTTTACACGACGTAATGAAGCATTTTATAGCTGAGGCGTGTTTCTCTAGTGTGTAAGCTCATGTGGGATTCTTTTGTGTTTTTATTGTAGTTTATAATGTCGTTAGTTCCTCCCTACCTATATGCTCAAACCTTGGGCTTCGTACAGATGTTGGGCAGGTTAAAAACGCTGAATTTCTTTAAGAGTGAAAGTGAAAATTGCAAGATAAAATTTGATGATCTAGTAGGATCTATAATTACATATTTGCTCACCTATGCAATCGCAGAGAAAGTTAAACTTGCCAAAACTATTTATATCTTTAGCACAAACTCATCAAGTATTAAAAACCTGAAGACACTTGACGTAGTTTAGATGAGTCGGAGCTAGACAATACTCATTCAGCTTTTAATATTGAAGGAGAATGAAGTTTGTAAACAGCAGCAGAGGATATTTTGTGTGTAGGTATGTATTGTCTGTGATCACCATCATGTCATTTCGTATTGAATTCGCGAAAATAGCACATTATTATGGCATGCCATGGATGACAACGATGGCAGACAATGGTAATTCAATTAGACTTCATTGGTGTCATTAGGGAACAGTTGAAAGGAAGAGGACAATGGCATGGCACGGAGAAGAAGACCTCCAAAGAAAAGACTGCAGTTGTTGAGTGTATTACAATACACTCTGTTTAGGTGGGCAACTTTAATTTAATATAGAACACGTACATACGTACTTACAGTTGCTTTGTATATAATGTTCACTTAATGAGCCCGGTTTTCCTGCAAATGTATTTCCGGACCAAAAGTTATTAATATTTTTATGGCATTACTTTGAATAAGTTCTAAATTTGCTTATGAAGTATGCAAGGGTAATAATTATGTGCTCAATTGCTTAGCTTTACCCAGCTCCATTAACCAGCTCCATGTTAAACATTTTGGGATCTAACCTTTATCATAAAATTGAAGCAATTACGCAGGTGAAAAGTTAGCCTTCTCCAGACTTAAAGATATTTATTGAGTATTGCTATTTTTACCGTGTATTACGTATAACAAAATTACAAACATGTTATCCTTGTTGCACTTTAAGACTAGTTTTTTTCTTTGTTCGCTTGTTATAGTGATTTATGACTTTGACACGACATAAATTGGGTCTTAAGACGTAGTTGCTGTTTGCTCACTGAATAAATGTCGTTTGCGCAGTTGATGATTTAAGTAGGTAATTCAAGAAGGTAGTAGGCAATGTCTTTACATCCGACTTTCACAATATTGAAACAACACAAAAGCTTTATTGGTAGCAATATTACTTATTTCACAACTTTCTTTCACTTCATTCGTGCAGCTTAGATTTGTATATTGACCCTTGGGTAAATTTGTGACTC
>JAHZNG010001475.1:0-21720 GCA_027744375.1 Orchesellides sinensis | reverse complement strand
GACTGTGTGATCAATTAGTAGCTTATTGCACCTTTCTCAAGTACGCTGTAACTGATTTCCCGATACCTCAACTTCGTTATTGATTAAGTGTGTAGTAACTTTGTAATTATGCGGGTGGCAATTTAGATTTTAATTGTATGTAGATCTGGATCCTAATGCATACTACATTTTAAAAAACATATGTATTTTCCATTATTTCAAATCTAGTTAAACAAAACACTGAATTATACTGCGGGCGGAATAGAGTATATGTTAAGTACCTAAATTACTTTGCTTTAAAAACCGCTCACAATGTTCCTTTCCTTGAAGAACTTAGCAATTATAATTTTTGTTACTTTCTACACGCCTTGTAGTTAATATCAGGCACTTCACTTGGCGTCTTTAAATACAAACTCTAGTAACAAAACTTACCGTTTTAAGGAAGATTCAATTTACTTTCTGAAGAAAATGAAAAAGAACCTTGTCAAAAGTTTTCGGTGATTTATATGCAGGATGAGCAATGTCAGACTTGGAGAAGCGGCATCAAAAATGAGGAATATATTTATGAAAACCTTTCAAGAAATCAACTATGTATCATCGCGCACTGCGAATACAGAAGGGCTTATACACGACGCATGACGTACATTGTCTCAGAAATTAAGAATGAAGGTTAATGTTTTCCAGGAGGGCTTTCTCTGTACGTAAATACAATAGGATTCATATGAAAACTAAAACCCATAGCGGAGCTTGCTCATTGTGGAAAATGGAGGATTCGTGCTGAGTATAGAAAACGATATTAGTAATACATATAATTAGCATTAATTCGTTTGTGTGAATAATTTGATTCTAGGCAGTGTTGTACATGGGTGAGGGATGATTAATTGCCCTCGTTTTTCTTTCTCTTAGTTTTAAGATTACTCCGATGCTACTAATTTGTTTTCCTGTCCATCCAACTTCGTTTACCATGCACATTCACGCAGTTTATTACAACATCCTTCAGTCGCCCAGCAGTCCTCCAGATAAATCGAAGAGAGATGCACGATATGGTATTTTTTATGTGCAGGCAGACATACACATATGTATATACTAAACGAATGTGATGTTGGATGGATAAGAAAGGAAATAACGATTTTTCAAGAAACATTTTAAAGACTCAGCAGTTTTCATGTACGTACATCATTTTACAGAGAATTGAAGACCAAAAATCATGAAACTAATTCGCCGTCCTTGAGAATATGATGCGTGCATGAATTCTTTTTGTGGTTACTTTGTGTTTTCCATTACTTTTAACTTTGGGATTGTACTTTTGACAAATTAGTCTCCTGAAAAAAAAAGTTTTTCTGTAAATGACTGGTTATGACGTCTTATCAACTGACTGCATATAAGACTACAGCAATCAATCTGCTGCACGTTTAATTTCATAGCTTGCTAAAATGGTTAATAGCTTGCTATTATTGCATTCTGCTGTTCTGAACCCATAGTCGGTGCAGTGCACCAATAAACATAAATGTGTTTATGTCGTAAAAAGCATTACAAACATTGAGATTCTATTGTAAGATAAAATAAATGTGTTATTAAATTCAAAGCAGGTAATTAAACTTTATTGACAACTTTTGTAAGGAAATATAAAACTAGGGTATGCTCGGAATCATAGCGAATTACTCTACTCCGGCCAATGTCATTCATCATGAAACAGTTGTATTGTTTACAATTAATTATTTGCAAAACCTCCGCCGACAATCGATCATTTCATTCATATCGGCAGACTCGACCATCTTGCTTTCAGGTGCCTGTTCGTGAGATTAATCAAGTTTTTGAATGTGTGAATTTTCCCATAGTTCTTTAGTTAGCAGAGTGGGCTGTGGGCATTAGGAAGCAAAATAAAAACTACCCTTTTTATGCTTAGGTTTACTTATATCAGCGATGTCAAATGACTTCGGAATAATATGCAAAGTAGTTTTAATTAGCGATTAAGTAAATAGCTCAAGCTGTAATCTGAGTTTCAATCAGAGTAAAATCCACGGAAGGAAGTTTCATACAGAAAATATACTATGCATTGTTATAATTGTTTTCTCTTTAAAAAACGGTTTACTCTTGTACCTGCTGTATTAAAGGGCATGGCGGGTTTATTCTATGCAAAAAAAGTCGTCCATCTTACAACCATATTGTAATTATCATTATTGTCATGAGCCACTCAATACTAATCCTTCCTGTTTATTGTGCTCAAGTGGTCGACTGGAATTTTCATGCTTGAATTGAAATAAAATACACGGATCGTTTAAACATGTTGCATTGTTTGTTGGTAATTGCAGGTATTCACGTCTAAAGCGGATTTGCAACTCCACACTCAGATCCACATGAGGGAAGCCAAGCCGTACAAATGTTCTCAATGCACGAAAGCATTTGCTAATAGTTCCTACCTTTCCCAGCACACCAGAATACATCTTGGTAAGTCCACAACTGTAAAGTATGCAATGCAATAAAATAATGTTGCAGTATTATTAAGTAGTACCTAATTTGCTTATTTCTAGATTTATTTCTGATAAAGAAGCGAAAAATTGTTCTTTTTATGTTGAAAAGTCATGCGTAAACTCAATATTTCTTTTTGATTTATTATTAAGCTATCATTGAGTAAGTAGAGACATTTTTTCTTATAGCTTGTTTGAATAAGAGAAAGAAAAAAGTTAAACTTTTTCTGTGCTATGTATTGCATACTTAATGAATCTATGCTGATCTAAAAAATGTAGATGTATTGTATATTATGGAAATGTTTACCTGAATTTTACCTTTTGTTTGTTCTCATGGCCCGACAAAACAACAACAATAACAACAGTAACAGCAATAATAATAACCACCATCAAACCAATGGTAAGCATAAAGGTTTAGGTTACGAGTTTTGTATGCGAATGTATTTTAAGAAAGTCTTGGCTGAAATACTTTCTTCGTCTTCCCTCCCATCAGTCAAACATTTACTGCAAAGCTATTGGACTAGGCTTCCTGTAAATTGAAACCCGATGCCCGACGTCATAAATTTGAACCTGTTTGCAGAGTTTGTATAAAAAATCATATTAAAATCACGAATGATGTTTAACTTTAATATTAGTATAGGTGAGAAAATCGTCAAGAGTAGTAATTTGTTTGAATACGGATTGCTAACAAGCACGTTTATGACAAGTCTGTCGGACCCCCTTATGAGATAGTCAAGATTTTTTTTTCAATTCAACCAATTTTAAATAATATCCATTTTTATCGTTTTGCTAGTAATATAAAATCTTCGAAAAATCAAGAGCAAACTATTCTGAATGGTAAATTATGATTTTCAGGTGAAAGACACACTCATATCAGAAATTTGTATAGTAAAGTTTTGTATGAGTAAAGATTTAATTTAATAGACCTAGTTGGATTTGTAACTGAGTATTATGTAGGAGCAGCTTACGTTGCAAATTAATCAGTTACCAAGTAGGAAACCAATTCTGTATTCCAGTTTTACATCAACTGTTTACCACCCGTGGTTTTACATGACAGCCTCTCATATAAGAATAAAATTTCTCATCCATTACAATGCAGTGCCGACAAGCTCTATTGCAGTTATTGAATTTTTTTCCTCGCCAAGTTTATGATGCTGATAAACAGTCTCTCAAAAAATGATTTACTAGTTTTTCAAAAATGTAACGTACTTTTAGTCTTAAAATTCAGTAAATTTGACTTTATTTTTGTAATCAACATATATCATGGACTTACCTATGTAGTTTATAGTTTGTCAAAAATTATATTTAACTTGAGGTAGGAATTATACATACCTAGTTAGTTAAAAGGAGCAGTTTTGTATCAGCATTTAGTAAATGAAAGGCACTTTTTAGACTGGCATCGAGGCAAGCTAATAGATTTAAATTGACATTGTCGTCATTGATTTCAATTTGGCATTTAATAACAAAAATTTTGGATCAATTTTTAAACTATTGTCAACATCGTTTCATTAATTTTTAGGAACCAGCAACAACACCAATGGTCAAGCCCATCAGGTAAACAATCATCAAAGCTCCAACTCTGGAAATGTGCTTCCAAGTCCAGAAATGTATTGGAAGTCGGACATTGGTGAAAGCAGTCCTCCATCTATGTGTCTTCCTAGCAATGGCCAGGGAAATATTTTAGGACGGCAAGGAAGCGAAGGACCGGACGACCTCCGTGTCAACAATCTTGGACATCATCCTGCTCAGCCTCCAACACCAACAAATCCATATGATGCTCTGGCTAATGCTTTGGCTTCATCCAAGGGTGCTGGGGCTAGCGCTTTCACTCCCATTCAAACGGTAGTCCTGAACAATGTAAATAACAATTGATTCTATTTTTGTTTCTTATTTTTTGTTATGGTGTATTTTAAGCATATGTCTTTCTAAATACATTGTTAACCCAAATCTTGATTTCTCATTTAGAGTGCGATGTTGCAAATTCCAACCAACATGACAAGCGGTGGTGCTCCCCCAGGAACTCGGGCCTACTTACCCTACGAGCCTCTCTCATTTCAAAAATCTGGCCATCACCATCAAATGTCAGCTATGGATATGAAGGCACCAGGAAATGCGTTTCCAAATCAGCTCATTTCCCTTCACCAAATCCGCAACTACGCTCATCAACCAACCATGACTCCAGAACACCTCTTAGGACTTAAAGATAAATAATAGTAAACCCGAAAGTCCCGTTGAGTTACTAGCAGTAGGAGACATGTTTTCGTAAAATACATGCATTCTTCATCGGTTTCACTTCGTTTATTTTCTTCGTACAGCCAATCAAAAAAGATTAAGGGGTCCAGGACTTATTATTTTGAAGACTCACTTATATGATATACTGTTATAGGAAAACTTACAGCAGTTGTTAATGTCAATGTATAGTAAAGTTACTAAATGAAATACAGTAGATTAGTTAAGGCTTCCATCGAATCTACATAGTGTAAATACTAGGAATTAGTACAGTAATAATCTATCTTATAAGAGACTACCTGTAGAGGTGAATGATGAGGTAGCAAATATTTTAAAAAGCATTTGATGCAAAATCACAAACCATAGAGTGTAATAAAATAATTGAATAACACTCAAACAATACGAAAATATGCTTTCAATAAGAATACACGATGCATTGACGTCTAGTTTTCAGAGAGACTACGATGGATAATGTATTGTACTATAAAAACACTTGATGTATCATAATACTCGAATCTTTAAGTACATTTGTTATTATAATGTAAATACTGTACCTAAAATTTTGATAGAGACATTAGAAACGAAACCAAGAAGAGGAACCAAAAAGACTAGAGAAAGGACATGACATCATCCAGAAAGTGTTTTACTTTTGACACCCGTGAATTAAACTAAAGGCTTTAGGTTTGTTTACCAGGTCCTATTTCAGTTTATACCAATTTTATTTAAGGATATATCGTAATGGGTTTATTTTTAACTTTAGAGTTTTTTCTTAAACTATGTAGCTTGCTAGATTTTATATTTTATGTTATCAATGACATTATAGTTACTTCAGTATCTTTTGTATACCTGGCTCTTCTACTAGTAATGTCTTTTAAATATTTGATATTGAATACACTTACATATTTTTTAAGTTTCATATTAAGAAATGTATCCGCACTGCGGAGTTATGTAAGCAATACTGGTAGCTCTTACTGTTGTATCGATGGGATCTGTCTACTGTTTGTACGAGGTTAATCAGGTGAACCAAAAACACAATGATATTTTCATCACAAACGTACTAAATGACTTTCACATAAAAATACAATGCAGATTAAAATATTATTGTATTTCATACAGTTATAAATTAAACTTATCTGAAAGCCTAGGAATATTCATAAATCTATTTGCATATTTTTTGAATTATCACGGTCTTTCTTATTACTCTGAGGTGAAAATATAAAACAGAAATTAAGAAACCCGTAGAAATTTTTACAATAATATTAATTATATTGCTAGAATAACGTTTTCAATTAAAACGGTACAAAGATTACTGTTCGTAGGGAAAACAAATTTTTGAACTCTTATAAAATAGTATGCAGTAAATGGATGCGACAAACTCAAAACTAATATTGCACGTGCTCATATAGCCCTTACAAAGTTAATCTCTACAGATTTTGCATTAAAAGTCAAAAGTTTCTTCAGTTACTCAAAGCAATATTGAAGACTTACTAGGTTTTGATTTTTGGTATATTTCTAAGTATACAGCCCATTTTTAACTCAATGATTTTTAAAACTTTTTGAAAATATCAAAATGTTTTCCCGTTTCCCACTGGATTTCTAAAGCCTCAGGTCATATTAGAAGATACTATTTTTTCTGCGTAATTTACTGGGATTACTGGTTCTTTAGGGTTTATTTTTCTATTTTTGTGGTGTACTTTTTGATAGATTTCCATTTTCCACTTTTTTTCCAAAGTTAAGAGTAATTGATAACCCACTCACTCCTATAGCATTTGTGTGTTGATTATGTTTACTAAAACCACACAATGCAAGGTATCAGTAAGGTATTGATTTATTATCAAATGCAAAACACAAATTTAATATATGTCCCGAGTGATTATAATCTTAGTAGTTTTATTTGTTTATAATTACTCAATTTATAGTTTAAGAATGAAATCGTTTCTGGTAAATTTAAATTTTTATACTAAACTCCCCAACTGTATACATATTAGTTTACATGAATATTACTTCAGTATTATAAGTTTTTTATGAGAAAGGATTTTTTTTCTCAGGAAGTTTACATTAATTTTTTCAAAGTAGTGATGAAACGACGATTTACAATGGAGTTATCCGTTTTTAAAATACATATTTCTAGTGCAAATAACCTTTATTTGCGCAGACATATGTAAAAGTGTGAATGAACAGAACAGTTGAGTGCCCTGCTTGAATAGAGAGAATCTTTCTTCTGTCTAATTACTTTTCCTGCCGGCACCATTGTTAGTTGGCAGCCATGAATGACTTGATTAAATGACCATAGATTATTACTATGCTTGGATATGTAACGATCTCATCCATTAGCAAATACAATCCCGTTGAAACAGCATGCAGCGAATCTTCTCCGAAGTAGTGTAATATCCAGATTGTTTTCGAAGTATCAAAATCTGTTTTTTACTTTGACACAGAAATTTTGGGCGTAGTTTAAAAATAAATTCTTGTTTATATAATGTTCGGTTTGTAGTTGTTAATCATGAACGTGTGGTTTCAAATATGCTGCATTCTTAGCTTTAAACGCATTATTTTAGTGTTAATAATGATGCTCTCCTAGATTGAATTTTTACTAACATTCTGTAATCCCATGCATGATTACCCACGGACCTTTATTGCCGTCTTTAAGTATGTAAAATTTGTAAAGTTTTAAATGTGAAATCTATAGTATTACTTGTACCGAATGATGCAATTAACAATAGGAAAGTGATAGTTCTCATTATAAATGTCTCAAAGAGAAGAATCATACATAATTTTAAGCAAATGTATAGAATTAATGTTGTAACGTTGTAAATTAGGTTGTTCCATTGTAGAGTGTGTATGAGGAAGTAAACTAAATAGTTTTATGTTTTGCAAGAATTTAAAACCAAGGTTTATACGAAGGAATAGCGTCAGTTGTTTTGTCGTTTCATCTTCACTTGTTAAGACCAATTAAATCAGCTCAGCAAATGGGAACATCGAAATAAGCAGAAGGGTTAATTATTGTGTAATTGCAATAAAAGTAAAAAGCTGAAACCTATGGAGTTGAGCACGACAAAATTGAATTTGGCATTTCATTAAGTGGTATGGATAACTGACCTAAAGTACAATTGTCGCGAAAGCGTGCGTGTGGTGGGTACAGCTTTACATTACTTACAAATAGGAAATCCTGCTCATATGGATTATATCTTTACCTTAATTAATATATATTATTGTTAGTGCTGGATAAAATGCATGTAAAGTAATAAACTTGTAAAATGTATAGTAATATGATATATTGTATTATAATATTATTATATTATTACATTACACCAAAATAATAGTAAGTAGAATCAACTTCTCCCGGTAAGATGACACAAAGTGTGAATTTTCAAACTGTAATCGCAAGAACGCAAGAATATGTATTCATATGAATGATTGGTGATTCAGGTTTTAAAAGTGAAGTTATGTAATCTTTGAAGTAATGAAGTCAGAATTTTTTGGTGGTCATCACGAAACGTTTGCTACTTACATCAAAAGCGTTTTGGATCAATGTGTAAGATTACTACAAAGTTTGCAAATTTACTCCAGCATGTTTGAGATAACGTTTTTCATTACATATTATGTATTCTTTTGATTTTAAAAATAAATGAATATTGCATAAAGTTACATGTATGTACGTATTGATGTCAATATTTAATTTTTTTCATATGAGAGTTATATCGTCACACTAAAGCTTGGTGATCAATTTCAGGTAATAGGCATAATTTCATCTGTTTTATTCCATGTCAGAATACTTCACACGTTTTGAGCAACCCCATAAAATTGGATTCACAATAATATAACGTATATACAAGGGCTAAAACGTTTTGTAAAAGTTTTTTTAAAGCTTCAAATCTTTAACAGTTCTTGACTTAAGAAGAAGAAACCCATTGGTGCGTGTGCGTAGGGCATAATGTATACGTTTTTTGTTTGAAACTAATGCATTATCCAAGGTGAAATGGGATTGTAAATACTGCTCGAGCATTAACATTTCGAAATTGTCATAAGCCCGTGTAAGGGTTTTCACATTTTCACTGGGTAATTGAAAGTTGCAACAATCGCAATCTCAAACGTAAATTCTTACATTATTCCCACAGTTAATTACCTTCCATGAGCTTTAGCGTTATGTGGAATTTATGATTAGAGTTCGGTGTCTGTCTGTATGTACGCACTCTAATTCTTTTTGTATTTGTATTAAAGATTTTTAATTTCAATGTCAACCATGTGCTCCGTGATTAATAATTTTAGCAAATATTTTTATATTTGACCGATTGACTTCAAACTTGGCACACAGACACTTAAGGTAAATATCTCCTATGGGATAGATTTTCAGACCTCTAGGTCAAATAGGGCCTGAAAAACAAGGGCAAATGTTATGAAGAACCAGAAATTGCAGTGGAGATGAAGACAGAGGATGGAACCAAAGAGTACATTGTATGCATGAAACGTATGCTTGCATGTACTATTTGTGTAACACAAATTCATGCACTTCATGTAGCTTGCTGTATAACCAAATGGTATCTCTCTCATGCAAATGCCTTGCTGTCGAGTAAAGGTAGGTAGGCAGATACTACAGAACGACACCAGAGATGCATTTTAAATAGCAAATAATTATTGATAGCTTTAATAGAGGTCGAAGGTCACATTAGCGAATGGAAGTTTTATATTGCATTACAAGCTCTAGTTAAATACATACTTGTTTCCCCTCCCATTTTCTTCTCTGAAAGCAATCGATTAGTAATATTTACACTTTGTCAAACAAATATTTAAATATATAACATATGTACAACTTGGTCTATTCATTTGGTAGTTTCCAGGAATTTTTATGCATGCATTTATGTACGGTATTAGCTAATCGTAAGCCATCTTCTCTGTGGTTAATGCATCCCTGACCTCTCCAATTGAAATATGTACATATTGTCTTGCTTCAATATATAATGTTTTTTTCAGGGTTTTAAAGAAACAATCAGTTTTAAATGAGCAGTAGTAAAATTTGGGTGTCTAATTTCCCCCGCTACTGCAATAAATAAATCTTCACATCCACTTGGATTTTTTAAAAGCTGATCTAGTTAGGTTCAACCTTCAATGTCTGCAGTTGCTAGTCAGGCATCGACACCGTTTCGTGGTGGCTGGAATGCCAGGCGCTGAAATCCAGTTGTGATCACAAATAAAAAATGATTAGTTTCATTTAAAAATGGTCTTACATAAACGTGATTACAACTGCACTCGACTTGTATGGACGTACCACAAATTTTTTCTCTTAAAAAAACAAAGTTTCCTCATATGCAAATGCAAACACGGTATATTAACTAGCAACTTACTTCAAGCTGATTAATTTCTGCTATCACCCACCCATGAAACTTTGCAAAAAGCAAAGATTGGGAGGTTGAGTCAAAAGAGACTTAATGTTATATTCATGTTGATGTATGAGTATGAAGAGTAGTCCTTGTTTTAAAGCATACACTACTTCTAAACTCCAGCAATTTTTAGCGAGTATAAGCTAAACTTCACTTTGTACAGCCTAAATATTTAACAACAATAGTGACTAGCTAGCAGCTACAAACTTAAATATAAGAGACATAGGTAGATTATATAATATTTTCCTTGATTGTTTATCCATTAAAACTAGGTTTGCTGTCAAAAACGCTATGGATTAAGCATGCTTATCAAAGTGACTTAGTGTACATAACACATCTGCAAAATCCTGTACTGCATCTTCAACTGTTTACTCTCAGGGAAGTTTTTATCTGCTTAGGCAGGTAGCATTTTCTTAACTTAATGAATATTATTTATCAAGAAACGAGCGTAATACAATCAACCAGGTTTTGCCTGCTGTCAAGTGTCAACTTGCGTGAAGTCTTATAATCCAGATTTTGACACATGGCTTAAGTGTTTTCAAACGCGACAAAACTAGTATTTGCCCTGCCCATTTTCATTCATTCAATTAAATAGGTGTAAGAAAAACGATCAGAATGTCCACAAGTGTTGGTAACAGTAATCGCAACATGCGATTTGCTTCGGCCGACCTGCGAAGCCTTGTGGGATCTGGAAAACGAGCTTATTGTTTTAAAGATGTCACAAAATGATTGTAATGGTTTTAATCGGATTCATTTGAATTTAATTCATTGAGTTAATTATGTGACCAATTTTCGTTTTAAGAATTCCATGTTTTTTGCATGAAACTTGATCACATTCAGAGGTAGCAACCCGTCAAGATGGGATAGCAATCAGTACTCGAAACATTAAAAAGAATCATGGTCTATTGAATCTAATGGTAATTATCTGGATTTACAATTACACTAACTACGAGACCAACAACTAATCTGGTCCATCAGATCTTGCTTACATGAAGCCCTCGTTACGCCCTAATACATTCTGCATGTATTGGCAAACAATGTAATTGAGCTCAACGCTTTACACCTTCAGGTTTGCAGTACAGGTAATGGAGAGTTTTTATTAAGGTGGTCAAATTTTACGCGTTGAAATACATTTCTTTTCCCTAGATTAAGATTTTAATTGTAAACAAAATTACCTATGTCAATTTTTAATGTCCACGTTGCAATTTAACTTACCTTAGTCTCGTTGCAGAATAGTTTTACACACATTGTGGTGTTGAGAACACTTTCGTTATCTGTTTAAAAAGGAAACTGTGATTTTGTTGCAAACTATTTAGTTGTTAAAGCGTCAAATGATTACTAAGGCTTGATTAGATATCATTTACTATTTGGAATTTTTTGCAAATACAATACAATGGTTTAAAGCTCCCAAACTTTACCATTTACACCCAATATTTAAAAATGCTTTATTAAATCTCGAACATTAGTTTGAATGGATGCATATAACATAACACATAATTACTTGCATACCTTTTAACTTACTGACATAATCATGACTATCATTCAAGTTGAACTTAAAACGAAAAACATATTTTGATTTTGTGATCCAATGTTAATTAAAAAGAATATTGCATGCATATTTCTTTTTTTCTGCATTCATGTAATGTAAACCTACTCTACCATCTATACTTTTTCAATTGAACCATACAATTAGCTGCTTAGTACTTTCCAGACGTTGTTTCTCGATGGAAGCATTAGTAAGTCTAGATTACAGTGTTCCCAAGACTCTTCAACACGCTCTGTTCTTGTCTTCAGCCTGTAATACCCGTGATTGTGTAGTGGAGTCCTCAGCTTTGCTTAAAAAGGAGTCCAAATATTTTTAAAATATAGTTGCGTGCAAATCAACAACATATGGAAACATGTAATACCCTTCGCACATTGCATAAGATATGATTATTTGGTTTTTGCAAACGTTGAAGGCGTTGATTAGAAGCTTTAAACAACCGCAAACACCTTTACCATTGTTATTGGGCTTGTTACAAACAAGAAGACACATGGTTTTAATGTTTTACGCCAAATTTTTATACACATACTTGAAAAATGCGAAGATAATTGCTGTGTATGTAGATGACTACTTGATCTACGACGCCTTGAATATGTTGAATGTGACAGATGATACTAATAAGAGTTCAGATATCTGTATAGACGTAACACGCGAATAACTGCCTTGTTAGAACTATCTGTCTGTTTTTGATGGGAAACTCGCCATATGGAACAAGATGATGATTGACTTGACGATTATTGAGTTGTATTTATGTACTACTGTGCTTGTTATCATGCATGCTTTCTTCTTTCCCATCGTGCTAAATGCAAATGATATATTATTACTTGCATATCAACGAGACTATAACATACGCTGACTGAAAAGTAGCATATTATTACGTATTTTAGCCTCTACGCTACTTGTTTCACACTCATAACAAGCCTAGTTTAGGATTTGCACGACACGACGAGACACTTCATCCGAGGTTTGTACAGTGGCCTTTCTTATTTCCCTTGCTTTATACCATATCCAAAGTGAACAATGTTAGGTGATCCATGTCTGGGCTCCATCTGCAATTGTGGCATGATCATAATTTCAGAAAACTGATATTATAAAACAATTTATAATGTATTTTACAGAAAAAAAACGTCTGGACGAGGTGAAAAATTTACTGTTTTGCATAACACGCAGTTCTTAGTCTTGCCCTACCATCAAAGAAGAACAAAGAAAACAATTAAACGTCTAGATAGCATTAATAAATGTGTTACAATAAATATTACAGTAAAATTATTGAAGCCCTTCCCTTCTATGATGTTTTTAAAGACAATTTTTAATCTTAAAGTTAGTTGCTATTCTGACTTCTGCTGACTTACTTAATGACTAAAAATCTTTGCAATTTAAACTGGGACAAACTGGTAATAGTTATATTATACAGTCATAATAGTGAGTTGCTTAATGCATGCATTTCTGAAAGCAAATCCGTCTTTTACTCTGAAATGAAACAGCTCACTCTTGTCTGATATATATTAAAACCGAGCCACTCTCCACTATCAGTCGCAATTATATTTGAATAATGGATTGACCAAGAGGCAATACCTGCATGGTAGAACGATATTATATACTGCTCCAGTTCTGTGAAAAGTTGATGGTCAAGTTTGCATCTTCGTGGTATTGATTAAAAAAGCAAAAATGAATCAATTACAAAATTACTCCTTGCATCCCAATTTTCTCCCACGGTTGGAAATGCTTAGTTGAGCAAGTTAACATTTTCATCTGCAAACCCTTTTATGGTAAATTGCATATCAGTATTTATGACGTTTCTCCTTGAGATTTGCATTCACTTTTACATCGTACAGTTTAGTCTGATTGATCAGGACAGAGTATGTGAGGAAAACCTGTTTTATTGATTCGAGATTTTACATGTTGACTTCAACTTCAATTATACCTTCACTAAAGGTGTTGATCCACCTCATTGATTTCATGTAGAGCTGTTTCATATTTTGATTTCTAGAGTCATATATAAACTTCCAGGTGTCGTGAGTCTGTAGGAAGTCTAGTCCATGAAAATTCGTCCTCCTGTCAAAAGCTGTAAAGTGCAAAAAGTTGAATTTTTTAAACATACATATAAACATAACTATAATAAATCGCTGCCAATATTTGGTTACAAAGTAAAAAAAACAGTCTTATTACCAAAATCAGTTCAATAATAACAATTCTAAAGACATGCAAGGGTTCGGAAGATTTTCCACCGTGCATACTAAATGGATTAGAGCATGCATGCTTTCAACTTTGATTGAATGTAAAACAGACTGATCTTCGATCATTAAAATCATTACAGAAACATGCTAGAATTCACTTTTCTTGTCATCCGGTCACATTTTTCACGTAGTGGACACCATAGATAATGAATTCGTTGTGTATAAATTGGTTGATCTGAATTTAAATTTGAAGATAATCGAAAAAGCTTTTTGATTTGTATTTGATGTTACTGACAGCTAATCAACAACTTTGCACAAATTCAAGCATATACTGCTGCTTCTTCATTTGGCCCATTAACTTTTACCAGCCATAGCCTGATAGCCGTTCGTAGAGGTAATACTGTTTTTTAGATTATATACGCATCCTGCAGTTGATCCAAGAAAGGGATCTCTGCTGAGAGGGACGTTCAAATATTGGGAAGGTCTTGTTTCTCATCAGCAGTAAGGAAATTTAAACATGTACTCATTCTTATCAACCCAGAAAGCGTTCTGATGTATTGTGTATCTACAGACAGAAAGTTGATACTTAGGTGGACAACTAATTAACAAATAGGAAGAGCCGACAATTACATTTACAACAAGCAAAAAATGTGATAAGGAACACTCCACATGTGAATATGTATATTATGTTATACAGATAGACTTAACATGAGCTTTTTTCACAACTCAAAATATGCCAAACTACCTTTATAAGTCATTGCTTCAGTGCTTGCGCTATAATAATCCTTGATGCGAAGATAAAAATTTGAGACATCTTGTCTTAGTCTAGTCTCGATATAATTTCAGCTTGTACATACTCAAGATCTGATCTTATTTTAATCAGATAACAAAATCGACAAGGATATGGTTTATGTACGTAAGAAAAGCATTTATTTGGTTGTGATGCATGCATACATAAATAATCTCGACAAATACAATAGAACATAGTATAAGTAGTTTTTACACGAACATCTTCCACCGGAATGCAATCACTGTAGTTGTATTTAAGTACTTGTAGGAATCACTTTAACATACTTTTTGTTTGCAAGTCAATTTGGCTATGAGGTAGGGTAAGTTGTCCAAACCCTTGCCCTTGACTCTTGCGTTGCCTTTTCTTAAATGGTATCTTACGGACAGGGGTAAGTTGATACGGCTCCCGTATTCTCAAACACTTATACATTGCAAATTGCGGCCTTCTTGTTGTTATGATAGATAAAGATCCGAAGACCGAATTCATCTTTACCTAAATGAACCTCATCGTGATTATGGGTATCTACAAGTCAACGTCAATCGCAAGTAAAACATGATAAAATGATGGTAAGACAATTTGGAAAACAAGTCTCTATTCAGGTCTTCCGTGCGAACAAAATTTTAGAACCCCAACCTGCAGATGAAATTATGTTGCACAGAGAAATCATTGCAGTAAGCATAAAAAACAGTCCACCTTTAGTTTGCAGTGGATAAATTTGGTATGTCTGCAACAGCTTTTGGCTAAGTACCAGACAAGTATAAACTGCAACTGCAGAAGAGCTCAGCGTGAGAAACGCCTTTTTTATCAGCCACATTTTTTACTTTCAAGCGTCACAATTTTTGCAGAGATAGAACCTGTTTTCCAACCAATACCAAATCCATTCCGAACGATTTTGTAGTAAATTTTGCGTACCATTACTCAGATGCATGAGGACAGTCAATAGTTTCTATTTGAGAAATCCACAGTAGGGTATAAAAATTGTTTGAAAAAATGCATTTTGTCCGGCTGAGCTTACTAGGGAGCCGGTTTTGATCCCGTTTCGATATTTTTTGATTGTTGTGCATATTGTTGATCAAGTATAAAACCCTATCTTTATCGCATTTCATTATTTTAATTCTAATTTTTCTAAACAACTATGCATTCAGATCTGCAGTTATAATAATAATCTGAATGTCGATGGGAGCGTCCTTTGTAACCAAACCCATGTGTATCATCACCATTGGCGTCTGTTGTATTATAATAAAAAATACAACATTTACCTGCCTACTTGCAGTTTATGCAGTAATGCCTGGAGCAACAAAAAATACTTATATGCTACCAATAATGCTACTAGTAAAAGACCAATACATAATCATGCTCTAACAAAACGCTGACTTTTCTGTATGAAGATAATATTGATGATATTGTAACATACCTATATGTAATATGTTCATAGATGGTCAGGTTAAAACAAATCTCAGATTGTATGTTGTTGATTGTAGGTTTCTAGTTTCTGGTAACGTAGCCTTCGCTCAAAACGATGCAAAATCGTAAACTAAACTAGTAATGTCCAATACTTTACTCGTAACGGGTCAACAAACTTGGCAAACGTGATAGGGATATCAAACCTTACTAGAGCTAGTTTACTTTTTAAACTATTTTGGCCCCACCAAAATAGTTTCGTTTTGTGTCCTTTTTTACTAAGGCCTTGTTTTGTTTCAAATCAGTTAAATTCATCCGTTGAAGACAATAGTTTATCGGACAATTTGTCGACTCTTTGAAGAAATTTGTCAGGAACCGTAAATTATTAAAATTTAGATGCACACATCTTGGAAATGGACACAATATTACTGGACCTTAATACAGAGGTTCGAGCAGAAGTTGGGCTAATTCTGCATTAATATTACAAGTGAACTTCGACAAGTTAACAAAAGATCGCCCATCAAGAAATGTAGTTTAGGATATACATAATTTCAGAACATTAGTGCAATCATGCGATTCAGTATCAATTGTGTCAACCTGTCGAACTGATCATTCAAACTTTTTTGAAATACGCGTGATTATGTTGATTAAGTGACCTGTTTAGCATATGTGGCGATAAATAAACATGTTGTGACGCTGTGATTGACGAAGCGCAAGTAATTTGAAATGACAAGTATTGGATTCCTTAAGCGTGTAATTAAGCGGCAAAACAATGTCTTCTGTTCTGGTTGCTCTCGAATGCTCGTTTTGAAACAGATGTGGTAACTAAAGCAAACGTAGACAAAGTTAATTGAACCACCAGTGTGTGTGGCGTGGCGACACAGGGAATAAGCTACGCATTGTGGTCATTCTGTGATAAGGAAAGTGCTGGACGGAATTATTATCAAGAGGGATCATTATGCATAATACTAAAGCAATTTGAGTGCAGTCCATGCAACCCTTCAAATGTCTACACACTAAAAACTGCTGTAGTTGTCGAAGTGTAGTGTAAATGACTGAACAGGTCATATTTTATGTAAAAAATTGAATAATTCCGTGACAATTTTTGTTTCTCAGTTTTCATGCACCCATTGTAGGTAATCGTGAGATTACAAATGTTTATATCTACTACATAAAAACGTTTTAAGCACCCAACTCAGCTTTTGGAAAACATGGGCTGTGTATACCTAAATGGTCTAAATTACACAATAGGCTGTTTATATTTTTGTATTCATAATCGTGGAAAAATAGCAGTGAGCATACATACGAAAGCTCATAGATATTATGAACTAACTTGACTGTATGATATGTGAAGGTATGCGTTTTAGTGTAAAAATGATTCGTGTGGTATATCGCTTGCTTAAACAAGGTAATAATATACAACAAAAAATAAAAGAACTGGATCTAATAAATTCGCAGCATTTTAAACCAACATGGATTTTTATCAGCATATGCCATCAAGTTCTCCTAGATCAATAAAAATCACGTACATACATACGTGTGTATGTATTCACTTTACACGTCCAGTTTCTTTAAGCCGGATAGCTGGTATTGCTTCACACAGGCTAAACTCTTTCTTGGGATATACTTATTCGTTTTAAGTTACTTTACTTCCACGCAACACGAACAAAAGTAATGAGTTTCTTGTGTTAAAACAAAATACTATAAAAAGAAAAACCTATACTTGATGTCTTTAAAATGTCTGCTGTTTTGTTCATCTGTGAATTGCTTAGTTTTAGAAGAATACAAAGACTTCACAAATAGGTCCTTTACTACTGAAAACAATCGTATTTATTATTTTCCTGTCCTCTTACTTTTTTGAAGGGGGATTAAGAGTAAGGCGCATTGTGCATTACATGTAGTTGTATATGGGTACAAACAAAAGAAAACTCTTAAATTTCAACGTTCATCATTTCAAATATTTAGTGAAATATAACACAATTTCAATAATTTACTGAAAACAAACGTATTTATTATTTTCCTGTCCTCTTACTTTTTTGAAGGCGGGTTAAGAGTAAGGCGCATTGTACTGTTACATGTAGTTGTATATGGGTACAAACAAAAGAAAACTCTTAAATTTCATCGTTCATCATTTCAAATATAGCTTTTAGTGAAATATAACACAAAATCAATAATTCTTGACTATAAAAAACATCCAACTTTGAATTATGTACTTAATTGTATGTTAGAAACTTATTCAATCAAACTTTTACATATACGTTTCTCATAATGACAACTATCGGCTGATTGATTAATAATTTTGGTCATGTCATTCATAGTTAATATACATGTTTCTCATTTTACTCTTGACAATATGATTGAGGTTTACGTAAATTTTATTGCTAATTCAATTTTACAACTTTTAAGTTAATGATTTTTAAAACTTAAGTCTCAATTCAGTTTTATAGAACTAATAAGGGATGTTGAATATTTGGGTCCTAAATAATGACTCATTGTTTGCTAAAGTATCAAATGGGAATGCCTCGTACACGTACCAATCATCAACCTGTTCTTGGTGGTACAATAAAGGTGTGGCAGTATCGTTAGTTTTACACTTCTGATAGAGATGAACTTGCACCCCCAAAAAAATCACTTTTAAGCTTGTGACATAAGGTGGGTTTGTCTTCGGTTGCCGAGTTGTACCTACAGCTGCTTATAACTGATTTATGATACTTTCAAGCAGTTAAACTGTTTTAAACTGACATTTTGTACTTTTTACTTCTCATTAACACATATTGACTGATAGCATGATGCTGCACTACAGTAACGGTTAAAATTCTAAACAAAACTCATCAAAGAACTAATAAACCATTACCTCTCTGATCTTAAAACCTGTTATAAGTTTCTGAGCTGCTTCGTAAAGCTAGGCATTTTAATTTTTGGCTGCAGTTGCGAATGGTAAAATTCAGAATTCATATGGATAAAAATGTATATAGGTTTTTAGTGCTTTTAAGATAGTACGAGTAAAAATGGCTTTGGTTTTATATGCAGACTTAAAAATGTTGAAAGGCTGGGAGTAAAACTTTTAATAGGTCTTTTTAATCCCTTTTCCCTCTTCCACTAAAATTTTAACATAGCTAATTCCATCTCATTCCGACAGTCATACTTTATACTCCTCCATTATAACGACTTTGCGATAAAACTTTATCTCCGAAGAGTGTTTTTGTCGAATGAGTGCTTCTTTTGTAGTCGCCTTTCTTTCCATTTTCGTAATTTATTTCGAAAGCATAAATTTTATATGCAGAGAGAATTTGGAATTTACAGGGTTTAACTTTTGTAATAAAAGAAATGCCTAACTTTCATAAGAACATTATTAAAATTGTTGAAGCAGACTTTCCATTTTAGAACTACAAAACTTCCCCTTGTTCTTTTCCCCTTTTTCTACTAAGGTTATTTCAAAATATTCAAAATTATAGGAGAAAATATATATTTAAGATTTATTCAGAAGGGGATTCTTGGCTAAATGAACAAAATTTTCTCATTTATTTCTTTGCTAAGAGGACTTTTCACTTTTCCTTCATTTATAACAGAAAAGTAGAAATAATGTAATCTTTCCACTGCCATATTCCTACAAGCACAATGGAATTTCATCATCTGGAACAAAATATGCAAACTTTTCCTCTCTCTCTCTTTCTAAACAACGATAAGATTTCCTTTTATTCCTTTTTACCAGACATTTTCCCCGCCCCAACTCGAAATGTTAGATAAAAGAGGGCAAAAGAAAATGAAAAGACTAAAAGTAACTTCATCCCACCCAGCAAAGCTAAGGCATGTACATACATACTTTTTATTATGGTTTACTATTTTAGTTATTACCCTACTATGATTATCTTTGATGCTACGGATAGGGAGTTCAGTATTTGCGTAAATTACAAAAATAAATTACAACTATTTCTCTCTGTCTGTAAATTTATTTGTGCCCAGAAGAAGCTGGGTGCAGCTTGACAGAAACCAGGATAAAACATGGCTTTATTACCTTCTTGCCCCGAACCAAAGACACTTTATATACTCTGGTATATAAAGTATTCACTTGCTTAAAGTATGTACGTTTTATTTTAAGGTGGTACTGTGACAGATGAATGTAGAACGTCTGTACATTATTAATGCTGAAGCATATATAACGCTTCCATTGCCTACAAATCAACATAACATATTACTTAAGAATGATGAATGTGTTTATGGATGCATGTTCAATTAGCTCATAAATAATACAGACAAATACATTTTTTTAAACTACGCCCTAAAATTTATTATTGAGTCATTTCTTATCAACTGCATTTTTATGGATTCTGTTTTTTAATTGGAGAGAAACTAATTTCAGAATAGTACTTTTCTAGAGTACAGTCTGAAAAATAGTGATATATCAATACACATTACTAATTATCGTTCACTATGTATAGAGTTGGTTATTATGCATTATACATTAAAAATTACGCAGCCTTTTTTGTTTGAGAATTACCTGTTTTGAAAAAACAGAAACTTTCAAAATGGCTGGCTAACGTAATATAGCATAAGTGTTTGGTTTCCAAATGGAAAGGGGAAAGTTAAAAAAAAAGAATCCTCCGATGAAGATCGGAAGGGAAAGGGAAAAGTGTAATGTTGCATCATCGTCATCATTCTGAAAAAAGCAAGAATGATGGTTGGTAGTCTGCATCAAGAAAGCAGACATGGGGGAGCAGAAGAAAGGATATATTTTTGTTGAAGATATGGAAAAGTGTAATGGCTGAGCTGGGAATTATTGATCTTTCACTATAAAACACTGACTGCTTTGCTCTGTATATAATACTTTATTATTGTAACTACAACTGCTGCTGCTTTAATATCCTCCGGGTTTTTTCCAGGGAGGGAGAAAAAGGATGATGAGAGTGGAAAGTGAAAAAGGAAATGGAGTCGAATAAGAGTTGAGCCAAAGCTCTTTTTGGTTTGACTTCCCTCATTGCCTCTGCGGTTGCTGTTTCTACTTGTGACTCGATACAACCGTTTTACGCATTCTATATATAACATCACTATATTTTTGTATGAATATATACACATAGTACACTTAACATGTTCCATGTAAAGATTCCATGACTTTTCTCTTGTTCCTGTATAAATAATTCGACTTGGCTCCCTGCCTGCTGCTTCTCATCCATTCTGACGCAGCGTGATGGTCTTCACTTCCCCTCGTTTTTATACATGAAATATACTACATTCCGTGAAATGATGTGAAAAGAGGAGAAAGATTAAAGAAGGAAAGAACCAGAGTTTTCTCGGAATGAGTTACATGCATATGCCTAAGCATTAATATTAATCAAACAACTATACTCCCCTTGTACAGTTATGATAAAAGTGGAGGCAAGACTAGCAAGCCCACGCTCCCAGTAAAAAGCTCTCTCCTTTTGGAAAACTCTTTTATAAACCTTTAGAAATTGGAATGGATCGAACTTTTAGATGAGAAAGAAGAGCATGCGGGATGGATGAAAAACTCACGGAGAAGAAGACGAAGAAACGAGGAATGTTTGCTTCCACTTTCGTTTCCATCACCCAAACTCCCCTTCTTCTTTTGACAGAGTCAAGCTGGCTCCAGGATAGCTTTCCTCGTGCCTTATTTATGTGCCTCTGAAATGCACGTACTTATTAAAAGTGTATACATCTATACGGCATCAGAAAACTTTTCATCCAGATATGTATTTCTCTCCTTTTTATTATTCTCTTCAAGTATCTCTAGCTCCCACAC
>JAHZNG010001474.1:0-17525 GCA_027744375.1 Orchesellides sinensis | reverse complement strand
TCACCAAATAGAATAGAATGCTGAATTGGATCATTTAGATCGGGCACTGGCTATTGGACATTTAGGTTTCCAGTTTCCAGGAATATAATGAAAAGCTAAGTTGTGTAGTGAGCAAGAACGTGTTGTAAAGGATCAAAGATGCTACAAAGGAGAAATCAGAGGAAGGTGAATGTATTATGCATACAGCTCATTTGCATACTAAAAGCTAGTTAGACAAGTAAGTTTGATTGTATGTGGAATGGAAACTTGTGTAAAACAAGTTGAATTTTTAAAGAGGTTTTTTTTCGACCTAAGAAGATCCTCGGTCAAACCTGTCAAATCGGCAGACTTAAGGGCAATCAAGAAAAGAATGTTGGATGCTTCTCAATTTTTAAAGGCATTTCCAAATATACATAGAAATTGTGTATAAGAGGAAAAATGATTACAAAATGAAAGTACCCTGCTTTCACCCACGCATAATGTATATATGCGTGTACATAGTATGATGATGATATACGTCTTAAGTTCCAAGCTTCCAGTTGGAATGAGAAAGGGTTGGTGAAAGTTTTCCAAGCATAGTATGATGTCAAATTTGTCTAGGGGAGTGAAAGCAATAATGGTATATGAGCTAAATGGCGCAATCATAAGTAGCCATCAGCAATTTGCACCCACTTACGTAATACCCGTGTTCATATATGAGATTATAACTCTTGCGATTCATGAAAGAAACAGGGGACGTGTAAAGAATAAAACAATTTTTTAGTTTCAGAGCTCTTATTCCATCCTTGTGCTCCTTGACAATTGACATCATTTCTTATAAAAGAATCTCCAGCGTGGGTAACTTCTTACGTGCAGAAATGAAAGATAGGAATGCAGGAAGTTATATAAAGCATAATCTTTGTTATTTGCTTAGAAAAGATTTCTCCTTTGCTTTCCGGTATAGCTCGCTTTCCCCAATATATCTCTGGAGAATTTATACTCATGTTGGACTACTATGGTTTGCTTTCTTGGAGTTTATGATAGGAAGTGATACGGGTAACCATATTTGCATTACACAATGTTTGGAAGTACTTTTATTTTGTAACAAATTTTTGCTTTCTCTTTTTATCTTTGAACGCTTTCACAACGAAATATTTACGATTTTCCCAAATCCCAAACGCGTCCTCTCTACTAGATTTTCCACGGATAGACTATTATGACTGTGACTGTGCAATATTATTGGAATTCCTGTTCAATACCAAAACACAAGTTAGACTTTTCACTGACGCCACACTCCGGACCTTAAAAAAGTAATCCACTTTCTGTTACCAATCCAAAATCTGGTATTTTCTATCTGCACATAAAAAATACATTGTTGGATTGAATTTGAATGATCTGGATTTTCAGTGTGTATTTTGAAATCTCCATTATGTGCTATTGGCTTAATGTGCATACGTATATAGATTTTTCCATAATATGTATCCTTATCCTTTGAAAGTTGAAAGTATATCGTGTATAATAAGAGGCATTACTAGAGATAAGATGATCAAAGTATAAAGATTTCTATTTTTGTCATCCTGAGAATAAAATATTATGCTGACTGTAGCAAAAAATATTTTAGTGTGAAATGTGAAACAGGACTTTACGCGTGTCATTTAATTCTCTATACCCACAGCTACTTCCATTTTCATTCCAAGTTATATGTCACGCGGGTGTCGCCAAGTGGAATGAGACAGTGTAGGATGTTCTGCATGTCAAATTCAGCTTTTGTAACTGTCCCTAGGAGAGCCTTTTTACTTTGTATTCTTGTCCTGAAGCCTGAAGTGATATGCCGTAAGCCCATGTGGCTCATTCTCCATGTAATGCCTGTCAGTCGCCTTTCATTTTCGTATCTCATTATAACTGAAAAAAATTGAAATGTAATCTTTATTTTACTTTTGTATAGTATCATAAATTCCATTACGACAACGGCTCAAGGTATAATGCGCGTTTCAGCAGAAAAGCAGATTTTCATGGTAGCATTAGGTAAATACAAAAAATTAGGCTGCTTAAAATGACTTTTCAAGTTTTCAATGTATATTTTAGGTAGATTCCGGAGAAGAGTCGCTATATACATATGTATCATGAGAAGTCATTCCGTTGCAGGAGAAAGAAACAAGGTAGGTGTTCCATTTTGGTATATAATAATATTTTTTCCATTATAGTAATGCAATCCACATACAAAGTACAAGTCATGCCATGTGCTTTTCAGCTAGGGGAAAGTGTACATAAGGGCGACTGATTGCAGATTGTGCCGTGTCCTAGAAAAATATACATGGAACAAAGTAAATTGTCCATTTCTCGCTTTCCTTACTCGCTCTACGTCGGAACACTGCAAAAGTATGCTATTCCTCTGGATTTCCTGCTCTCCTGAGAGAAGGAAACTTTTTTTTGCAATATGGAACTGCTGTGACTTAACTTTACTCTGTCGTATATATGTATACCTATGTATTTTTCTGGGACTGAATGCGGGTTTCCAGCATAGCGTTCTCTTTACACATGGCTTTCCTCATTGTCGGACTGGATATAATGTACGCAATGCAGAATATTGATTTAGATACCCGCAATCTTCAAAACGTGTACTGGGAACACACAGGGAGAAAGTCTGCCAAAAAATAGTTTAGCAAAACACAAGATATTTTTAATAGACGTGGGTTTTTCATGAACTATAAATTGTACAGGAGAAAGTGAAAGAATGGAAAAGTTTCAGTTGGATAAACTTTAGCATAGCTTTATTAATAGTAACAAAAAACATAAGATTATAAGCTATAAACTTCAACTTTCACCAGTGAGATAAAAAAAAGTGCGAGATAATAAATCCAAATTGGCGAATGTGTAGAATAATTCACAATTGAAAAGATAAACGTACGATAATATCTATATAGGGTTATGTAATATACATATGTGCTGATAAGACGACAAAGGGTTTCAGGTACATAATTATCAATAGAATGTTAAAAGGAATGCTTGTGACTTTGTAATGTTGTGCCAGAAGGAAGAGCATTAAGTACATAATGATTTTACATTGGCTTAGTTGTGATAACGAAGGTCAATAAGATTAAGGCAAGGGACAGCCTTTTCTGCTTTCACCGTAATTCTATTTCGCTCTACAAAGGTTTGCCAATTTTTGGAGTAATTTAGATTAAATTTCAAATAAAAAGGATATTAGGCTTTTAAAAGAAGGCTGTATTTACTTAGAAATTGCAGGCTTAGAAAAATCGTGCTTAGGATTTACTCAAAATTACACTATTTGATATACATACGACATGCCACTTTGTGCGATATAATACGATTATAATAGTTCTAATGGTACAAGGTTAAGTCAGGTAACTCACGTTATGTAAATGTGCAAGTGTAACGTATGCTGTGGCCAAGCGAGTTTTCCCCCATGAGATCCCATATAATTTACAAAGACTCAAAATTGAAAAAAGAAAGAGTAAGAAACGTCATTATTGTTATGTAGATTGACAGGAAGGAAGTAAAAATGGAAGCCATGTAAAATGAAACGCAAGGTATATACAAACCATTACGTATGTTAGATACTATAGATGTTAGATATTATATTTCTTAGCTTTCTCTCTCCCTCTTCTCTTCCCACACATTCTCTTATAATATCGGATACTATATGCATTACACTAAAATTCCTTTCCCCATTATTGCATTTTTTTACGCAGAAGACCTGAGTGATGTTTGAGAATGACTACGAATGCTTTGAAGTTTACAAAGTAATATGTAACTGTATATGTCTGCATCAAAGTCCGATATTATCAAGCATCCCGCACATCTGCATTGAAGGCATTTTCGGATTCCCTTAAACCTTTTGTTACAGCATAAAATTTGGTACTTCCTTCCTCCTTTACTGCTTTGCTGAAAAAGTGAAAAGCCGTATATATGCCCTGTGCACTTTACATTGACTCTTTACACACATTCCCTCAGTTTAGCCTTAAATGTTTAGTTAGAAATCTGTCTCTTTTCCTAACTGTATATATAATACCCTTTTATATTTGTATCCTTTTTAGGTAACGTTGTGCACTCGTACGTGCATAATGTAAATGTGTATCTCTGCCCCGGTTTTTATTTTCTCTCTGTGTATCCAGTGTATTGTATGAGCTCTCCTCTAATAAAATCTGATTCACATGCACTTAACATTTTAGTACTTTNTCTCTGTGTATCCAGTGTATTGTATGAGCTCTCCTCTAATAAAATCTGATTCACATGCACTTAACATTTTTAGTACTTTAGTAGCCAGCAGGAACGTGTCAGCGATGCATTGACATTCCTTCACTCGGATGGCAGCTGTAGGTGCTCGCCATTGTCAATTGTTATCTCTTTTCCTTTTCCCTTGTAGCCTTATATTACTGGACTGATATTGTAGTCTTTTGTGCTGCCTATCATAATAATAATGTGAATGTGCACATATTTTCCCCCGTTCTGGGCTCTTCCTTCCTTTATGTAGTTAACTTCTGACCTTGTGAAAAATATGTGTAGCAGTAAAAAGGTTTGACTTTCCCCCATATATTCCTTGTACAACTTTCCTGTATAAATTATAATTGCACACACAGCAGCGTTGTGAAACATGTAATTTGATTTCAGGGAGAAAAGTAAAGAATGCGCCCGTAGAGATTTTTCGTTACATAAATACTTCCATTTTCCTGTACGGTGGATACTTTCATGAAAGAAAGACCAGATCTTATTTTAAAATAAAATATCTTACAACAAAGTTTGCCTCTCCCATTTGATTTTGAGGAATCCTCTGGGTAGAGTAGCGTCAATCACGTTTAGAAATCTCAACGATTCCCATTTACATAAATATCATTTCAAAATCAAACTCATTTACAACTTTGTTTCCAAAAATACTTTGTTAGTTTAACAGGCAAGACAATGCAGAAAATACGACACATTCCTGTTCTGAATGCTAAAGAGTATACACAACATCTAAAAGTAACTGGACAATGGACAGCTTTAAAATTGTGATTCCTATTATAAAAATATCAGTTACATGTAAACCAAGTTAAAAGACAATATCGGTGAAAATTAAAACAAAAGACATAGTTTACTTCCGGTCGCTTGCTGACTCTCCCACTCCTGGCACACATAAGCTTCTTTGTTATATACCTTTTGGAATGATCTGCACACTTTGTTCAACTTGTCATCTCACACATCCGATTCAATAACTCAACCAAAGCCAAACTATATTCGTCTGTAGCTTTGTTATGCTATTGCTCCCTCTTTACTAAACTTTCTCCCGTATTAAGTGTGCGTTAGTGCGTTACCTATATAATATTACTACATGTGTCTATGTATATGCATAAGCAGTTGTAATTATATCTTAATTAATTTAAATAATCAATTAATGACAATGCTGTATTCAGTATGTACATGTTATCTACAAAAATACGCAAATTCTTAATGTGCCCCATGTCGTTATATTACGCTTTTGTTAAGCAAGCAAGACTGACCTTAGCAATCTAAAGTGTTTTAAAGTATAACTTAATTAGTTTTAAAAGTGCAAATATTTGCTGTGTTAACTACTGTTATACTATTTAAAATGAGCATCTATACGAATTTGTGTGCGCTTTTGTAATAATAATTCAAAATTAATCCAAACCTTTTTGGGGATAATGGTTGACGAAATGGATAAAACCTTGTCATTGCCTTTTGATTTGGACCTTACAATAATTCACCCATCAGAACTCAGGATGGAAATGGAAATAGCAATAGAAGACGCGGTCGAGACGGCAGAGGATATAATCGTGAGAATGCAAATGATGGAACCTGAACGTATGATGGAACAGGTAGAGTGATAACTAAGATGCAGCTTACTTAAGCATTTTTTTGCTTGGCAGAATTTCTTATTTCTAATTTTTCGTAGTACTGCCAGTCCATCAACGAAACAGCGACAGAGTCAGCAAAAACTGTCAAGAACGGAGTTCTAAACATATTTTCAAAAATTCTAACCAACGTCCTTAATGAAGACACATGTGCAGACACTAATGGTTTGGTTTCATTCACTGGACAAAATCCATTGATGATAGATTTGGTATATAGAATTACATCTAATTCATGTAGTTCAACAATGGTGAAAGTTGTATCTAAATTATAATTATTGCATCTTTGTACTTTCACCAGGTGCTAAGAAATGTATTGCGGTACCTAAATATTCAGGATCTCTGTTCCTGTCGCCTCGTATGCAAATTATGGAACACAGAAGCTGGTGCTTACGTTCGTAAGCAGCATCGCATTGTCTTTTCTCCGAATTCCATTGAAAAAATGGCCAATTTTACTGCCTTCATGAAAGCTCAACTAGAAGATGGCGATTATTGTGATAGTGATGATGAAGTTAGCTCTAATACTCTTCTCCAACAAAAAAAGCACCAACAAAACACAGAAAATAGTACCATAGACTATAGAAATCTACCCCCTTACACTGACTTTTCACTAACAGCTCAATATCCTCGTATAAACTTTTCTCGCTCTATAGTACGGGATTTCAGTGAAACATACGGACAATATGTGAAGAAACTAGAAATATTTTACCCAAATGATAGCAGTCTCAGTGCAAAAGATTTCCGACAATTTTTCCTCCAAGGAATGCCAAACGTTCAATACATTCATTTTGTGAATCTCCCAGCAAAAATTACACAGGGCTCATTTCTCCGAAGAGCTAATCGTTGTAAAAGTAAAGGGAGCAGCAGTGACAATGGTAATGATAGCCAAATTTGTACTAGCAGCTTAAACATTGATAATATCACAAAAGACAACAGTAATTGTAACAAAGACAATGAGAATTTAGTAGACCCTGAAGAAACCAATAATTTCAATCAACCTAAGCAGACCCATCAAGACAATTCTCCGAAATGGAATTCTCTGACTCATTTGAAGATTGACCGAACTTTGCTCGTGGAAGTAGCATGGACAGAGCCATTCCTTGGAGATCTTTTTAGCGTAATGCCTAACTTAAAGCATTATGAACTCTGGACATGGAATTCCATTCAAGAGGATGGCCACTCCAATCCTTACTTTACATGTTTGACACGAGCCCAGTGTAAAAACCTAGCTTCCCTATATCCAGGTGCGGTGGGTGAAAGTCTTTTAAGGAGTTTGGCCCATTATGACTTTAGCACTTTGAAGAAATTGCATTTGCCTGTGTTGAACGGTGAGGTGAGTGCACAGAGTGTGGAGTTGCTGCTCATGAGCCTCAGAGAAACTCTTCAGGAGTTGCAAGTAAATTGTTCCTCCATGCAGGATTCCAGGATGATTCAATTTCCTCGCATGGAAAAGCTTTCAATGCTTCACATGATTATCTCTGTCCCGTGGAAGAATGTCTATACCTTGTTTACCCCGTCTATAGAGTATCAATCTCAATTTCCTATTCTGGAAATACTCAAATTAGAGCTGGCCGTTTATCATGATTTTGGATTTATTCACTACTTTTTTCCTAGTAATACTGGAAGTGTGTGTAGAAGCTTGAGAGAACTAGACATTAGCTTTAGTGGATATAGAGATGACAAATTTATTGGGATTGTGGCAAAAATCTTCCCTAATTTAACTAAACTTAGACTTGACGGTTATGGAAATAGAATTTTAGCTTCGATATGTTTGTATCTTCAGAATTTGGAGTATTTTGAAATGTACTTGATCTATGGATTTAATGTGGATGACCAGTTGACAGGAATCGAGAGGAAGGTTTGTAATGAGATTAGGAAAAGTGAAAGGTATCTAGACTTTAAGGTTGATGAGAGACAAATGCTGCCGTCGTTGGCCAATCTAAGCAGTAAGGAATCCAGAATACCCAACTTTGTAAAATGATGTACCTTAAATCAACAACGTTTACATCATGTAATCATAAAATTTTTCCTTTTATGTTTCAGAATTGAAGATCTTGAAAATAAAGCAGAAGGACTATCAGGCTAAGTTTTGGCCTCAAGCACAATGCATTACAGATATAACTGGGTATTTAGCCCTTGCTAAACTCAAAACCCTTCGACATCTACATATTGAAAGCGTTAAGGTAAAAATTATATTTTATGCTGAAAATTGGAATATGTATGTCTGAAACTTCCTTGTATCACTAGATTTAATTAATTCCTTTTAGTTTTCGCCTGAGTGCAGACAATACCTCGCTACAACTCTGGAAGATTGTTGGTTAGACTTTCTGTGATACAGTTTTTAGGCTACACTTAAGCATTAGCCTCGTTTTATACAAACATCTAGATTAATATTATTCAAAAAATTCATTATCGAAATATGTATACAAAGTAGAATTACATATAAGACAAAGAAAAGAAAAAAATAAAGCAACACAGTTAATTTTGTATATAATTTTAGTTTGCTTCATTGCTAGCTACAGCTTTCCCGGATTCAGATGCTTTGTTTTCCGGGGCTGCGTCCTGTTGGACTGGTATCCCTTCCGCAGTTTCACTTATAGTTTCAATTACTTCACGATCATTGTTGGAGTCAGCTGGAGGTGTATTCTTTATTTCGTCGCCGCGTTCAGTCTCCAGGGATGTGTCATGCTGGACTGACTTCCCTTCGGCTTCAGCAGTTTCGCTTGTAGTTTCAATTCCTCTACTATCATTTTTGGAGTCACCTTGAGGTGCATTCTTTACTTCGTCGACTCGTTCAGTATCCAGGACTGTATCTTGTTGGACTGGTTTTTCTACCATAGTTTCGCTTATAGTTTCAATTACTGAATCATCATTTTTTGAGTCAGCTGGAGGTGCATTTAGTATTTCGTCTCTGCGTTCAGTCTCCGTGTAAGTTACTGTAACTACGTACAATGGCCATTGTGCTGTTACTTTGCCTCGAGTTTTTGGAGCTGCAACAGTACCCCCTTCTACTGACTTTACTTGTCGCTGAACATCAGTGACTGCAGTTGTAGAAATACTCTCCTTGCTTACAATTAAAGCCCCAGAACCATAGGGTGTAGGCCCTCCACCTTCCTTTTGACTAACTGCCGCAAATCTGTAACTTAATGGTAAACCTGTTTCAAACGCTTCTACAGTGCTAAGCTGTAGGGTATCCTCAAGGTCCGGAAACCTCGGTGTTTGTGTAGTAGCATCAGTCTTCATACGCCTTAATTCATACTTCATATCCTTCGGTGGGGTGGCTGTCCGAACGGAAGTAGAAGGTAAAACATCCATCCAATTGCTTTCAAAAAGACGGTGACCTATGCTGAGATCATGAAGATTGTGAGAACATGTCCTGGTCTTCTTCTTTTTATGCTTCCTCCTCTTCTTCTTGCTTTTCTTGTGGCGCGAGTCATCGGAGGAGGATGATGAGGAAGAAGACGAGGATGATGAAGACGATGTAGAAGAATGTCGTCTTCTTTTCTTTGACTTTTTCTTGTCTTTCGCGCCCTTTGCTTCTTTTATATTTCCTTGGGTTCCGACTGGTCCAGTGCCCCACGGCTCGTCAATAATGGATGGGGTAGGGGTTGAAAACGAGCTTCCTTGTTTCATGGAAGTTGCTCCCCAATCTCCTAATGGTTCATTGTTGGTTTTAATAGCAGAGGAGTTCTGCCTGTTGCTGCCCCACGAGTCATTTCCTGATGCCCCACCAAACCCACCAGTTCCACTATCCGCAGGTTTAGGTGTACTACATTTATAACATTTAAAACGACTGGAGAAATTACTGGCACCACAACTGCTGTCCGCACATGGCCAGTTACCTTCTCGATCTAAAAAAACAATTAATTAAATAGTGGTACAAGCTAGTATCAGATACGGATATATAAACACTTGGTAGAATCTATTACCATTTTTATTTACAGTATATGGGGATAATAGTAATACTGACTAATACTAGTAAAGTTTTAGTTTTACCATCGTAACGAACCCCTCCGGGCCCTCCTGCTCCTCCTCCTCGTCCACCACCACCACCGCGTCCCCCACCTCTTCCCCTACCCCTTCCGTTCCCTCGACCTCTTCCCCCACCTCGGCCATTCCCACCACCACTACTCCAACAATCGTTCCCTCCAGAGGGTGTACCCCAATCATTGCCACCTGATGTCGAAGGAGTTGCCCAATCCCTTGCTGCTGCTGGCGTAGAAGGAGTTCCCCAATCACCCCACCCGGAATCCTCAGTTCTCTTTGAATCAGTTGTCGGGGTGGAAGCAGCTGGCCCAGTTCCCCATTGATCTCCCCAACCGCCTCCGCTTGTATCTTCTGCAGATTTAGGCTTATTCTGAGAAGCAGGTGGGGCTCCCCACCCATCATCATCCCATTCGTCATCTTTGGTAGACGCCGGCTTACTATCTACTTTCTTAGGAGTCTGTGGTTTAGATTGAACTGGCGTCGTCCCACCTTCATCCCAATCTCCAACATCTGCTGTTTTGTCAGGCTGCTTGTGACTTGTCGTGGGAGGTACATTTTTCTTCGGCTCCCCCCAATCATCATCCCCTCCACATGTTTCAGTTTGTCTCAAACCTGGTTTGTTAGCACCTCCAGATGTTCCTCCAGCACCCCAACCATCTCCCCTTCCAGACTGCTTCGAAGTTCCAGGTGTCACAGGCGCTGGAGACGCATCCCAATTATCCCCACCTTTCGCTGCCTCCCCTACCATTTTCTCCTGGGCCTTATTCGTCGCCGGTCCCGATTCCCAATCATCCCAGTCACTACTAGCTCCCTGTACAGTCTTACTCGCTGAAGTCGTCGCTCCCCAACCATCATCATCCCCCGCCTTCTCAACCACTTCAAGCTTCTTCTTCTTCGGAATCCTAAAAGTTCTCGGCGTCGCTTCAGGATTACTCCAAGCAGCCACCCCTGTTTGCTCCGCTGGCGTCTTGGTTTGCTCTTTAGTGCTCAAACCCACCCCTGATGACACTGGTGGTAAAGGTATCCCTTCTTTCATCCTTTTCAACAGCCTTGGATCTCTTATCTCACTCAAATCTGGAGTTGGGACAACCTTTGGCTCTACCAACTTCGCCTGAGTCTCTTCCCCCGCTTTCTTACCAGATCGGAGTTGTCTGCCACTTGTGTCCATTTCGATTACTTGAGTTCTACGTTCTGAAACCAATAAAAAAATTATTTTTATCAACTCATCACTTTCAAACATTTTTTTTCAATCATTTTATTAAATACAAATTCCCACTTGTATCTTACCAATACTAAATTTATGACGCCTGCACCATCCAACAAATCCCGTTAGAACGATCACATCCTAATTTATTTTGAAATCTTTAAAAAATCAACTCAATCCCAAAAATTCTTAGTCACAAATCACAAAATGAAGCCCAACCGCTCTTTCCTTGATAACTTTTCCCAGTCTGACGGAGAAATGATGCTATTCATGCATGCTTTCTGCCTTCAAAATAGATAATAAAATGCGCTATCAATCAACTCTGCATGAATAATACTTTTATCACAACACAACATTCCACAAAGAGCGTCATTCATCATACTACCCATGTACCACAATTTTACTTCAAAAACCATTGATAGGCCTTAGTCTTTCGCCTATGATATACATCACCATACGGCCTACAATCCGTTTTAGAAAACAGTTTCATTATAATATGGTGCTTTTAGAATTCCTAGTTCGCTTCTGCCCGGTACATTGCATAACACAGTTAGGAGACATGCGCATATTACGGTAATAAAGTAAACGCACCTTAAACTAACGTTTAATGTTGACTAAATTAGTTATAAGCAATGCCGTTATATTATGAGGTGGGAGGGAGAGGGGGAGACAGTGGTAAGAGTTTGATGGCTTAATATACGCACGTACACTGTCTTAATGTTTTGTACATGAGATAGAGGATTCGAATGAATGCATAAATGCACCTTATCTACAACACATCGGTTTAAAGTGCATTTAACAACCTACGTACGTACTACCCTGGAAAATGCATTTACTATACAAAGGTAACCATAAGTGCAATTCTAAGTGTGTGGCTGTATGTAACGTATTGTATGTAATTCGTAGTTATGATTTATGATTAAAGAAATTATAGAAAATTATGTAATGTTTAACTACACGTTACATGTTATAATGACGTATATATTTGGCAAAAGTATTATGGAAAGGTATTATATAAGTTTCTTCGTTTTAGTCCATTCTGGATCTGATTTGGCAAATGTCTCAGGTCGCCCATCTGCATGACGGTACATGCACTCAGAAATGCCATAACCTTCCACCCCATCAACAATGAATTTACATCGTCTTTCAACAATCCTTGCTTCCCATTCCCAACCAATGTTTAGTTCGATTGTTTCCAATACTTTTACTTGGACGTAGTATGACTTTCCGTTGGTAGCTTGAACTGTGAATCCGTAGTCTTTTGGTGGATCTCCAAGCTCACCGTACATGTAAAGGGGCATGTCAACGCTTGACAGGGCATGAAGTGAACCATTGTAGTCATACATGTAGCCTAGTTCCAAACTGTTTATGAAACATGATGTTGATTAATTATTAAAATTATAACCTGATTGATATGCTTGTTTGTATGCAATTCATGTTATGGTCCTTACTGGGATGACGTTACTGGTTGGCAAACATTTCCAACGTCAAATCTACGACCATCTTCAAGGCTGAACATGTGGAACATGTAGCGATATAGCTGTTTCCAATTTCGCTTGACGCCTAAAAAACGCCATTTGTATAAGCATATATGAACATCAGCAGATGGAAAAACCTTGGGAGTAATAAGATCGTGTATTGTTTTCTCGGGTACCATAGCTGTGGTCTCTCATGGAGGGTGAAGTAAATTTGTGAACTTTTCCATCAATCTCCACCTCCCCAGATATTGTTCCATGCTGTTCATAATGTGTTTGATGAGCCCTGTCATAGTAGATAAGAACATCACAGGAGCGTTTAAAGGGAAGCATTTACAAATGGCAAAGGTTAAAAGCTTACTCCTTCAATTGTTGAAAATATTCACGACTCCATGGTTCTTTAGCTATTGCCCTTGCCATGGTCATTGGAGGAACATCCGTGTCAAAATCAAAGTACTCCAGATCTGATTTCCAATCTGCATTCAGTCGAACTTGGAATACTTTTCCTGTTTCACTTGATTCCCTAAAAATGTGTTGATAATTTGAAGCTACAAGATATGAATGAACTAAGGTATGATTATGATTGTGATTGTTTTTGTATAACCAAAATTTACTTCATTGTCCCATTGAATTGATAGTTTCCAATGCTTCATTGGTACGACTGGCTCGTAACGGAAGCCCTCCGCACCAAAAAACTCATCGGTGCCCCCGAACAGTTGACAGTCTGGTAACTTCGGTGAAAGCAAATATCCTACTTCGGGAATTCTTTAAAATAGCAACAGCAGCATTCTCTTATTAAACATTTTTTTAGAATTTCATTTTCTAATATGATCATAAGCGTTTCTGTACCTTAAGATTAAAAAGCCATTCACGACCCCATGAGGACGTCGTGCAGTTCCTGTAATGATGCAAAATCCGTTGGAATTCGCCCCATTGAAGTAGATTGCATCAATAGCTTGGAAATGGTCTGATAAAGGCTGTACTTTATCCATTTCTGAAGGACTAGCTTTGGATTTTGTTCCATAGCCGGACTGATACGTTTCTAGCTTGGTGTGATCTTTATTTTGTGTGGGATTTCTACTGTCTTTCCACTAAGAACACAATCGCAAAATTGTATTATTTTATAGGGCTCAGCATACTTTTTAAATGATAATACAATACAATAGGAACCTACTTTTCGGAGTCTCATCAACAAGTAGAAGATAAGGACCTTTGGCCAGTAGTACTTTCCTGGTTGGCTGTACACTCCAGCTATTTTTGGTGGATCTTTGTTACTCAGCAGTATTCCAAGAAACAGGAATAAGCCGGTTATGAACAACCAGCTTACAACACCTCCGCAACAAAATACCATTTTTAAATATCTAAAAAAAATTAACGCAATAAATCTGTTCCGGAATTAGGAACCTTGCAATTCAAAGTGTTTAGAGTTAATAATTTCAAGTTGAAATTATATGAATTGGAATATTTGTTAGGTGTGTTACATCAAGTACTTATCTATATGCAAGAAAAAGGAAACAATAAGGACCAACAGGTGTACATTTATACTGTCAACATTGATAAGGAAAAAAATGATTCATAACATGAGCAGGTGCAAGGTTGAGTGGTTAATTCAATATGTGCATGTAAATCCATCATTAGTGTTTCTGATAAGTCAATGAATACTGAATTATATATTTTATTAACCCTACATGTACTGGAAAAGCGAAAAGTTGAGTTTAAAAGAAAAACATGTTGATGGTATTATATAACTAAGCCATCAAAAATTGATTTTCTGACAATATTAACTTCATATCATTCGACATTCGACATCGCTAATACAAAATACATAAGCTATCACCATCAATTCAATTCTTTTAACGCATAATTCAGGACCCAGGTTGTTATTTTCATGTTTGCTTGGAACATATTTTTCTTTCATACCTAATCAAAAATTAAACTTGCCATAAAACCTTGTGTTTTAATTACTTTAAAATGTACCAGCACAAACATTTTATCTAACCGAAATCCACATTTCATGAATAAGTATGAATTACATACGCAAAGACAACCCTTCCGTCTCCAATGTGCCTACTTCATCATTACTTCTATAGTTTCCTGCATTGACCTGGTCATCCAATATTTCTCCATTCCCAGTTTCATCTGAAGCCGCAATCCGTCTTCTTTGATTTTTCCACATTTTGATAATTACAAATACAAAAATAATTGAAATTAAAGCAATCACGACGAGTACAAGTATTAGCCACTTCCTGGAAAATTTGTATTTGCAGTAAACAGGATATAGACTGGTTAACAACTCGGGACAGTTTAAAACATTCAACCGAGTTATATATGTTTGACTTCACGAATTAGTATTAATGCCTTCCTTTTTTTCGTTAGGATTACTACGGGTTTTCGGATCGATGGCAGGTTGACAGCTACATAGGACTATTGCCCCAACACATTCACTGAATGAGGAACTGTCGAATTTGAAATACTTCTGACAGGATCCCCTGTTTTGTTGTATGACTAGATTTGTATGCACTCAAAAATAAACTTAGTTAAGTAAATACAGTCCTACTTACTCGCTGCAATATTTTTTGCACATTTCAATACTTGGTGGTTTTGAAAGGAAGTCATGCTGACGCTCTTTTGAAACACCGATCTTCAAATTGAGACAGTCACATTCCCTTTGAGCGGCCATACAAACATTCCACAGTACTTCATCATGTAGTCGACATGATCTAAAGTATAAATTTAACCACTTAGGAACATTTGTATACGTACTAGCCAATAATATTTACAAGTCTTTACATTATGTTTTAATGTTATTAATGTTCCAAAAGTTAAAAAATGAGGTGCAATACTCGAAACAGAAGCGTTGGCAGTCATAATCAGTCAAAGGTGAAATCTGCAGAACGGTGTTTGCCATTGTTATTTAAACCCCTAAAAAGATGGTTTAGTTGGTCTTCGCAAGATGAAGCTGGAAAAATAATTATTAATGCAATACTTTCCATTCTACCAACAAAACAAAATACAAAATACAAAATACAATCATAGCCCATTCCATAGCGATTGATTATATGTAATTCCATAGTTGATGGTCGTATTATGTAAATTCAACATGCATTGTATTTATATGCATGCTTCCATTTATGGTGTCCTGGTCTATTCAAGTCTAATTATTTAATTCATAACGATGTTTCGATGGTATGTTAATAAATTCAGGTTGATGAGAAAAGAAGTATGAGAGTTCTTTATTTTACCTAGATGTGTAATTTCCAGCAATACAAGTTTAACTAGTTTTATCCTAAGCGTTATAATTTGCGCCAGTAATTATCGTTTTGTCATTTTACATAATGTTTTCAGTTTTGTTCTTTAAACCATAAGCAAGTATCTCTTCATTGGTCAGGTCACAGCATTCCACTCGAATATTATTGAGGGCTGTGTCATCATTGACTGCAAAGAAAAAGAAAGTTGTTATTTCAATTTCTCATAAAAAGTTGCAGTTTCTATTTTTTGTAATTCTATTCATTACAATATGTACTAGCCACTTACTTGCACCCTGTGGGGCTTCAACTTGAGTTTGCAACCCACAAATGTACTGATGAGTTTGACAAATTCGAGGTGTAGTCCATTCTCCCCAACGTTCTCCATCCCCCTCAATAAACTGGCTTCCTTCAGAGCACAAGATTCTCAAGTTGTTTGTCGCAGACTCGTCAACAGTTGCAGTGTTTGCTTCAACTGATCGAAGCATGAAGCCGCGAGCAAAGCCGAGACCATCGCACCATTTAATTTGGCCCCACTTTCCCCAGTTTCCTTCCGTGCTAGTGATTGTCTCAACGGGGTTACCTGGACCTGATGTTGAAGGATGACCACAATAGAATTTTATACCATTTAAGCACGTATCGTCAAGAACTACATCCCATGCATCCCATTGTTCTGTTTTTAGCTGGAATCCAATCACTTTTGTTCCTGCTGGACAATGTTGAAACTCTCCCCACACCTTTAGCACGATAATGACATCATCAAGATTGCTAAGACGATGAACACTTTTCCTGAAATTACCATTTCAGGAAAAGTGTTCATCGTCTTAGCAATCTTGGACATCATAAACTCAAATAAATATAAAAACAATTTGCAAAATTTTCAGTAGGTATCATTACTGATTTTATGATTTATGTAGGATACTTACACCCCAATTTGTCACTATTGGAGAGGTCAAAACGTCAGCATGAGTAATGCTCAAAGAAGAGCAGCAAAGAAAGACAATCAATTTGAAATCCATTTTTATATTCTAATGTAATTCAATTGCTAACTTTTCTTTGTGCAATTCGGAGAACAGTTTTGAGTGAATTGATTCAACTTACTAAAACCCCTGATGCTAATTAATGTGAGATGGGCAATTTATAATACTTGGAGATTAAACAAAAAATGCTCAGAAGTGTGGTACTCAATTTGCACACGAAGCTTAGTAGGGTTATTTTTGCAAAAATAAATCAGTGTGTAGAAATTTGATTGACATATGAGTTCTTATCGATCGTTGATCACTTGGAATTTCCAATATTTTAATGGTAAGTACTATGGGATTGACATAGAACAATATGCAAATTCCCTGGTTAAATGCGCCCGAGATGGAAAAATCGTTTTGATGCCCAATCTACCATGTTAATTGTTAAGTACCAATTCGCAAACATACATATTTTTTACAGATTTCCCCAACAAACAGCAGGAAGTTGATTTGATTAGACATTTTTATTGTTCCGGGATTAACGCACATTTTATCATAACTTACAAACATTTCTTTGTTCTCGATTTTAGTGTCACAGCACCCGACAAAACAGAGGAAGCCAAGGTTTAGTAGTAGCTTAGTAGGGAAATCGTTTAAAAATATAAAGTCAGTTTAGGAAATAAATACCTCTGCATTTTGCCATTATCATGCTTAATTTAATCGAATAAAGCATGTTATCTGTCAGATATCGAGTAAGTTACACAGATGAGAACGATAGTTTGACATTGAATGAGCTGATAATAAGTAATAGTAATGACACATCACTT
>JAHZNG010001473.1:0-21735 GCA_027744375.1 Orchesellides sinensis | reverse complement strand
TTCCATAGTTCTACCATGAAAACTACACGGTTATTTTCAATAGACCCCAAAACATGAGAGGGTTTCGCATCAAATTATGTTTGAGTGTGGCTGCTGTGGACCCCCGAGGTGAGATAAATGGGAAAAGGTTGTGTAATGGAATGTAATTTAATTAATTAGAGATAGACTCATCTGCTTGAGATTCATTCATTTTCCGTAATAGGCAAGCCGCCACTGACACACACACACACAAACAAAACTTTCCTGGAGCTGGTATCCCTATTATTTTGTCAGCCTTTTCTCGTTACAGTATATATTAACATACTCTTTGTTTGCCAACCCCTCTACCACAATACAAGAAAAGTTTTCAACGTGTATGCATATGCTGTTCATTATATGTATAGAACACAAAACAAATCAAGCATGCTTTTTGAAATTTAACGTGTGAATGCGTATGCATAGCGTTCACACTTTATTATTTGCTTCTACCTCCAAAATTAAAGAAATTCCTTTCACCTCTTTCTCTCCTCATGCCACGCTCAGTTATTTTTCCAAGTGTCATAGTAGAACAAAACTTTTAGGAATTTCACTTGTTTTGTTTAATGCAAGCATTACTATTATTGATATCATATATTGTACCTTAGCCACAATCACAAGCTAAAGTACATACATCAACTTGCACCCAGTTAAACTAGAGACTAGACTATTATGCATTCGTTTGTCAATGGAATTTACTAATACCTTAATAAAACCATGCATAAAAGTTGCTATCTTCAACTTTTCAAGCATTTTCGATTCTTCTGAGATTTTTGATATCCATCATATCCTTATGTCAAATGGTAGATGAACTTTTATAAAATTCCTAAACATCCTCTTTAAATGCATTTAAACATAGTCATGGAATACATCACATGAGCCACTTGAACGTTTACGAACCCTTCGGACTTTCTCCGACGGAGAAAGCACTTCCGAGTATGTAAGTCGGAGAAAGCGACAATACACAATACAGTAAGCCAATGTAAAAATACCTGAGAACGGCAAAAGCCGAGCCCAGTTCCCTGTTCATCTTTTTACTAATACCTTAATAAAACCATGCATAAAAGTTGCTATCTTCAACTTTTCAAGCATTTTCGATTCTTCTGAGATTTTTGATATCCATCATATCCTTATGTCAAGTGGTAGATGAACTTTTATAAAATTCCTAAACATCATCTTTAAATGTATTTAAACATAGTCATGGAATACATCATCACATGAGCCACTTGAACGTTTACGAACCCTTCGGACTTTCTCCGACGGAGAAAGCACTCCCGAGTATGTAAGTCGGAGAAAGCGACAATACACAATACAGTAAGCCAATGTAAAAATACCTGAGAACGGCAAAAGCCGAGCCCAGTTCCCTGTTCATCTTTGGCTGAGCCATAGCGTTTCAATCGATCGTGTTCCGCGGGAGCATCTCAAAATTCCCCATTTCTACAAGATATCCTGAGTTGTTTACATATCACAGGCACAGCTAGAGAGTCCATTCTAAATACCTAGCTCCGCTCTTGTGCTCAAATGCTGTTTTAATTAATCAATTAATTTTTATTGTTCAGTTAATGAACAGTTAATTAATCAGTTAGTTGTAATTACTTTTGGGGGGATCTCTGTCAACAATGTATTACTTAATCGGAAGAGCCTTTCAGAACCAGAGCATTATTTTGCGGGCTTTCCCAAGAGCATTCGCATCTTCAGCCGTTTGTGCCAACAATAATAACAACAACAATTTTGGAGGTTTGTTAATTATATATTAAAACTGTGAATTGATTAAACAGCTGATTGATAATTTGATAAAAGGGAAATAATAAGGTGGTTGTGTTTTGTAGGCTTTGTTGTAGGTGCAAATGCAGGGAGCCGGAACTACCATAAATGGACAAGACCAGATGTTAATCAGCTGGTGTCAAAATCGGGAGGGTTATCATCTGTAGTTACAAAACGGATGTCGTCATCAGGTGACCATGTGACGTTGTGGACAGCAGAGCGTGTTCTTAGTGGTGTACTGGTTCCATTGTTGCCAGTTACCTTCCTCATGCCATCAGCGCCTTTGGAGTATATGGTGGCTTTTTGCCTTACGCTTCATTCGCATTGGTAAATATTGAAACATAATAAAAATCAGTTTAATTTTGATGTGGAGGAGATTTTTAATTTGGGTTTGGGGTTTTCAGGGGTATTGAAGCTATTGTAGTTGACTACGTTCGCCCATCAGTTTTTGGCGCTGTAATTCCCAAACTTGCCCTGGCTGCGGTGTATGGTCTAAGTGCAATGACTCTTGGAGGGCTGTGCTACTTTATTTATTCGGATGTTGGCTCCAGTTACCTTCCTCATGCCATCAGCGCCTTTGGAGTATATGGTGGCTTTTTGCCTTACGCTTCATTCGCATTGGTAAATATTGAAACATAATAAAAATCGGTTTAATTTTGATGTGGAGGAAATTTTTAATTTGGGTTTTGATTTTTCAGGGGTATTGAAGCTATTGTAGTTGACTACGTTCGCCCATCAGTTTTTGGCGCTGTAATCCCCAAACTTGCCCTGGCTGCGGTGTATGGTCTAAGTGCAATGACTCTTGGAGGACTGTGCTACTTTATTTATTCGGATGTTGGCATTGTTTCAGCTATTAAAATGTTGTGGAAATTGTAAATTGGTGCAGTTAGTTGTGTGTCTCAGCTATGTCAGTCATACGCGTGTAGTGAGTATTACTTAAGTCCAAGCTCTATCTCAGGAGATGTTTAAACTGTGTATGGAAGTATAATGAAGCAATTAAAGTTACGTATATCTGAATTTGTTGCTGTTATTCAGAACTTAAATTTGTAAAATAAATTATTGCCAATAATATTTACTTTGTGGAATATGCATGTGACTATTGACTTCTTTCTTTCGTAAAACCCTTCGATCTGTTTTTGTGTAAATACATTAAATCTAATTTTGTTTTAAAAGCAATTAGAAGAGATTTATTGTGGCAATCACACAGAGTAGTTGGAAGACGATAGAAATATATAAAGTTATATACCTGCATAATGAATGTAACATATATTAATACTATGTTTAAAAAACCATCAACTAGCAGCTTCGTCTAAATATAATTTTGAAATGCCGCTTTATTCGGCAAGGACTTTTTATTCAAGAATCCTATTCAAACGATCAAGCAGCATATTAAATTATTAAGTAAATTCTAACTAAACAGTAGGCTATCATGAGCTTAATTTGTACGAAACACACTTGTATGTCTGAATGCTATAAGTAAAAAAGGTTTCATTTCATTTTCTGAACTCAAAGTAGACAGTATGGAGGAATACCAGTGGTCCTTTGTGTATTGTTAGGCCCAAGGAATCACATCAATTTCGTTATATAATGAAATGAATTTATGCATGCCAAGCCAAGCGCTATATGACCATTGTATAGGGTCATAACGACCGAGCTCAGCTCTTTATCATATTCTCGGCAAAACCCTATCTAGTTCCATTACTGATTACTCTCACTTTAATTTTTTTCATGTTCATTTCAAACATGTTATGAATGTGAGCTTTTCTCACAATTTAGCAATTTACAAGCATTCAATGTTGTCGGCTTCTACTTCCATAGTGTTCATCTCGTCAGATCCAATTGAGATGTACATGCTGCACCTAACATTATTATTAGCAAAAGTACAAATAAAATGAGGGAAATGAAGTTCCCATTAGGAATTAAATAGAGAATGGGGCATGCATATAGAGAGTTAAAGGGGTAAACGGTTTACAGCGAGAAATCGGAGAGAGAGAAAATTCTTTTGTTAGATTCTGTAGTAACAGGTCTCTAATGTAAGCATAATATCAGGTTTATTGTGTACCCTCTGCTATCTCGTCAGTCTGGCTTGCCAGCTTTAATTTTTCAGGGTGTATATTTTGTGCCTCGAATCTAGTCTCTGCAATCCTATCGCTTCGTTTCATGATGTAATCGTAACCATGAAAAGCACATAGAATCATTGTTAGCTTCACAACAGCCCATGATCCAACTTTCACTTCCAGTCAAGGATTTTTATTTTCTACGGAGATTCCATTACTACAATACAAATATGAGATTAGCGTGCTTTTCATTGCCGTAAAATGAGAAAATTGACTTGACTTGCGTCTGAACAATAAAGAGCAGAAAATAGAAACCATTTAAATCCATTGTATGTACAGTTAGTTTCAGATTTTTATCATGATTCAACAGTAAACGTGACCTGTACTGAAGTATGCATGTACTGTTAGCTGAATATATATAATTTTATGTACTAAACCATTATACTCCGTTGAAGCATTTTCAATTTGTCCCTTCGCGCAGCTTGTCGTTCTACATTATCCATTTCAAATAAAGTAACGGAGTTTCATGCACGGAATCAAGTAATAGTGCGTAACAAATTAACTGATGCAATCCAAAATATGAAATTTATGCTATTTTGTACTTTCAAAAAATCATCAATTTTCTAAAAGTGTTTCTTATACTACATATTATGTAAATCTAAAGAGAATACAAGACAAGAGTGAAATTTACAAATTAAGCCCTACAAGAGATAAACTAAAAACGGCATACGTTATACTTTCTACTCTATTATTAGAACGGATAAAAGCAACTAAGTTTACTCATCCAAAGTCTCATGATGAGCATGAAAAGTGGTAGCTGGAGTCGCCAGAGAGAGTTCGAGCAATCTAATAGTGCACTCTTTCCATTGAAGAAATGAAGTAGACTAATTTTGCATGCAAATTGAACATTGAACTCGGTCACCCCTCGTGAGAACCATGAGTCGAAATGAGACCATGTTAAAAACCTGTTCCGCCCTTGTCACGTAGTGTTTCTTTCAGAGTACCATACCGATGCATAGGTATGTCTACAATGTATGAAGAAGCTATGTATAGATGTATTTTGTGGGTACCCATTTACATTTTTAGTGCATGGCATATTTGTAAAATGATTAGTGAATTCACGGTATGGCCGTTTCTTAAAGTTTAAAAAGACCTTTTCCCTACAGAGATTCACCGGAAATGTATTTGCAAACTTAATTTAAAATAATAAACTGGTTTTCATTTTGGAGACTAACGATTGGATGGTTATGCATAAGTTTTAGCATTTTGGATTTCGGAGTGGAAATATTTATGGACTTCTTTGATGAGCCTTTCTGTTTTCCTCTCCTACTTGTGAATTGTCTCAAGCTTACAACGTTATATCGCTCGCCCACTAATCATTGATAATGTGTTGACCACCGGATGCTTCTAACTACCTTTCCAAACTAATAACCACCCGTGTGATGTAAATTGTATCTCTAGTCATAGCCATGCATAAAGACTGGTTAAATATGTGATGAAATACATTTATGTACACGTGCAATAAGAGGTATCAGTGTTTTCTGTATTAGTCAATGCCATGTGCCATGTTTGTTGCTGCCAAAGTCTTAAAAGTTTGTTAAGATTGCCTTGCCTTTTTACTTAAATTCATCTGGTAAAGCCAAGGAGAAAGGGAAAAAGGATGCGCCCGTGGGGTTCACGACAACGCTTCATCATTTCACCATTTTAACTTCAAAAGAAATCTAGAGAATAGCTTTATTATCTTATTTCTCTTGTCGTGCTAAGGATTTAGAGATTCGAGTCTTGTAAGATGTCAAGAAGTCAGCTACTGCACTGTAATAACAAGTATCTTTGCTTGGAACCCAACACATTTATACATGGTGCTTGTTTTCTACACACCAACCAATTAAATTACACACTATGCATGACGCAGAAAATGAACAGCAGTTTCTCTTTTGGCCAGAAGCACTTAATGTCGTAATGGGAGTAATTAAAAGTAAAATGGACGTTTCTGATTTATGCAAATGTTTGTTTTAGGAGAAAGTTATGTAGTATGCATGGAAAAAGATGTAAGGTTGTCTTTGTACTCTGTTTTTCATGGCGTTTATAGCGCTTCGCTGATGTTTCTATCTAAGAGAACTTCTTTATATTACTCACTAATCATCTACTTTCCTGACTTTCTCTTTCACACAAAAATATGTTTGACACATACCATCTTTTTCATGACGTTCAATTTTATTTCAACATGAAAAATGCGCCTGAGTTTTCAAAATAGTATAGAGTCATTTCTGCAAAATAATCTGAAAGTCAAGTAGCACAATGCTGTATCTTTTCTTGTCCAAATTAGGAATTCAATAGGTGCCACTGTATATAAACCGTACACCTTGACGAACCACTGAAGTTACTTTTACCGTGACGGTTCCCGGAAATTATTTGCAGGGAAGTGTATAATAGGGTTACATACATGCAAAGATGATCTTAGGCGTTACATTTGCATATAAATGTACTGAACACCTGTCCTTTCATAATGCCCCCATTAGACTTACATTACTATTGCAACATTATACTATTCTCCAACATCCATCCGAAGCATATCAGGTTGCTCACTGATGTGAAGTCATTTTATGATATAGCATTCGTACATAACTTTCTCTAAGAACTTGCAAATCCGAAATTGGAATTGAGTTTTTACACTCGAATAGGAATTTATCTTCAAACAAATTTGTTTATGTAAATTACATTCCGGTTTACTGATTGGAATAAACGTATGCATATTTTAAAATTACTAGCGTACCTTTCGCCGCCCGCAGCACAACATGGAATCACCCGTTTCAACCCGGATTTTAACCTCCCGTCGTCCACGTTTACGACGCACTCGTCGTGCTGCAGATTCGCTCAACTTCCTCAAAGTCTTGGTGACCTTGTGGAAAAGCTTGAGCCGGATAAGGATGAGGTGATGCTGCTGCTGCTGGTGATGAGTAACCTCAGACACGAGGCCAACCATTGATGCTGCATTTATGTCCCCACGTCTGCAAAAAAGCAAAGAATATTTATTACTGTTACTAATAAGTTTCATTAAAATTAGCTTAATAAACTTAGTAAACTGTATAGGTATATTATTGCAATAACCATAGATTACTTTATACAACCAAAACATTCATTGTTTACTTCCAATCTCTTATAGTATAATTCACACCCTGTTGAAGACCAGATTAGAGTGTAATTATCTACCCTACCTACACCTTGGTTTCTCCTATTAACAAAATATGATAGTTCGTTTCTTTTCTAAACCTAAATTCCCATTCGCTAATTTGCTTTTTTCCTGTATATCATCTACGACTCTATATCTGGCATTATAAAATAGTGTTTTCACTTGATACGTCAACAAACTGAGATAAGTTTAATTAACGTTTATGTCTTAATTTGAGCTTCTTCATGTATGTTGTGTCCTATTTATTTAAATAAGAATTAAGTACCTAAAAAATGCAATTTCAGGGAAAAATAAAACTTTAGTTTTTTTTACCCGAAGAAATGCTAAAAACGAGGTATAATTCATTTTATTTTACAAGCGCATTTTAAATGGAGTTTATAAACACAGAATTGCTTTAGAAAAAAGTATCTGCGGACACTACAGAATTACAGGCCAGTAGCAGTACACTCGGAAGTTATCGTTTCGTATATAAGAGCACAAAGCAGCAACGGTTTGGCTGAAAAGTTATTTACCCTATTTGAGTATTTTCCATCTGCACAAGAAACTTTTTTGTTTTAGCCGTAACTTTTGTCTTTTTGAGTAAAGGTGCGAATGAAGTGCTAAAGAAGACTCAAGTAGACTTAAAACTCGGAGCAACTAAAAGCGTAAGATCTGCATGTAATAAACTTCAGAATAGCATATCATTTCTGTAGCTGATCTTCAGGTTTTATCAAATTTGCTTTTTACAGCACAAAAAGCCTGGAAGACATCAAATTTTGATCATTATATGTATTAAGTTGTGCATGTGTAACTTTAACTTCATGTCTCACGTAACCAAAATGTGGATTTTACTCAGAGTATTCCTACTTACTTTCACTTTTACTGATTATCGTTATTACCTATGTAGTGTGAATGAAAATTTATACACTGTGTAAAAAGGGAGAAAGGAAACTTTCCATGTTAGTTTGTTCCGAAGTACGAAATTTCCCCCAAGGGCGTACTACACACAAAGTATACATTTCATATCAATAAAGCTCCACAATGCAAGCATGTATGCATGTAGGTGCAAATATATGCATGTAGAAATGCGATAGGGGAAAGATAAAAAGGGTTAAAAATTGGGAGTGAAATAAATGCGAGAGTAGAAAACAAGATACACATGAATAAAAGCAACTCTTACTTTCCTCAAACGCACATAGGAATCATCTCACTACTACTTTACTTTGTATACTTTCAACTTTGACTCCTTGCGTCAGACAGAGTCTGTGAAAAATCCTTCGATAAGACGAAGGAAAGTAAAAAAAGAATTATCCGCTCTGTATTTTCTCTAATAAAATAAACTCGTTTTACTCTGTAGGACTAAATTTTTCCTTTCTTTCAACCTTTATGCAGATTCATAGCTTTTACTTTTTCATTCTTATTTTTAGCATTCAAGTAACTCTTTATTCTTCTTACCCAAATATTTCAAAGTCAGATTAAAGAGCTGCTAAGCGAAACCACTGTATTTTTCTTACATACCTATTCGCATAGCCATCACTCTGCGATAGTTTTAGTGGGGGTTTAAAACAAGTAAATGCATTTGATCCATACCTATACACGCTTATAAATATAGCCTTACTATACTAACCTATAAATTGTATGCAAGGGACCCAAAGTGAAAGAAGCCCCTATTCTCGTCCATCTTTCACTTAAGTTAAAATCGACAATATCCTGATCACGAAAGTTGTAACCGACTGTAAAGAAAAGGTAAAGGAAGTTAATGATATAGAGTTGTAATCTATTGTCACAACCATGTAAGAAAATATGTACATATAGGCAAGATGATCCTTTTATTGAAACCAATGGAGCCAGACGAAAAAAACCAGTATCTTCCGGAGGAAGTGCTGGACAGTTATCAGTATCATGAGAAGTTCATGTATCTTCTAGAATCCACTTTATCTTCCGCTTAGCCCTATCCTTTTACGAGAGATCTTATTGCATTACTTATACATATCTTATCTACTACAACCGCACATTATAAATAGTTGAAAATGTCTTTGAAACTTTTGCCGTACTACTAACAAAAAACTTTTCGTTGACAAAAGAAATTTTCTTTTTTCTGCCCCTTTTTCTTACGTATCCAACAATTTTTACCCATCTGTATTGACACTCTTGGGGACGGTAGCATATGTAGTGGATATAATATTTTGTGTGCACATACGTAAAACGGGAAGTCACCTTAAAAAGATTCATTGAATGTGTTGAGATAGTCTCTTTGCTGCTTACGGATGGACATATATATATACTTATTATACAGGTATGTCTCTCTGCTGCATTTACACCTCAATGATGAAATGTCTGTTAGAGTTGTTCTTTCTTATTCCGACACAAAAAGGTTTCTCGTGTTTTGTTTCAAGTTAAATTATAAAAGTAAAAAATATAGGAGTAAAAAATGTTTGATTTCTCCTTTCAAAATCCAAATAAATTCATTAAAAAAAGTACTACTTATAGTTGTTAGATGTGTATGAATGTAAGAATTAATGGATAAAATAGGAAAAGGGACTTTTGACCCAAAAAGTTTTCAAGAAAATGTCCTGTTTACGACACAGTTGATTATTTCAGACATTTCCTCCACCCTTTCATGATTTCCATTATTAAGCAGCGAAAGCAAAGCTGAAGATGCTTTATGTGATTACCATTGACACACGATACCATGTGTCTGTGTGTCCGTCAAAACGATAACTCAAAAACGAATTGACCGAAGCACATGAAATTTGGCATATAGGTAGAACATGTAAAAGTAGGGGTCAAGTTCGTCAGTCAGGAAAATCGGTCGATAAATAAAACCGTTAAGCACGAAAAAAACCGTTTCATCCCCTATATTACGCATAACAAAAAAATATCCATGCGGAATATTTTGTACCACCAAAAAATCCAAGAGGAAAATTTTTATGGTATAAAATAAAAAGTTCGATATAGGGTATTTTTGATGGTTCAATGTAAAATATATGTAAATGATGTACTTGGATGGTTATATGAAGAAAAATGCATAAATTGTATGTGAACAAAAACATAAATACGATATTTTGAAAATCAATTGTTGAAAAATATGTAAGTGGTATGCATCTGCTTTCGCTGCTTCCATAGTATAATGTCTTCCGTCAACTAGTTTATAGCATATGTATGTAATATACCAATGCTATACTATTTAGATAAATGCACACATATGTATAATAATGTCAACTGTCTAGCTCCCAAATGGACGTTACAAATGGTTCAAAGATGACAAAATCTGAAATGTGGAAATGACATTCGGATCTCCAGGTAGGCTGACCTGGCAATCTTATGATTTTCAGTTTCTTCATGTATAATACCCATCCTCACCACATCTCAATTAAAGTAGACAGGGAGCCGACAATAAAGTAATGCAATGTGACACTAATCATACGTAGCAAAAGCAATACAAAACTATTGAGCCATTTAACCTGCATTTACCTCACTAGCTCCTGCCTTAAAATGTTGTTACCATCCGTAGAATAATAAAATTACACGATTGTAGTAGGGGATCTAATGGAGGAGTGTATTTTATCATAACAGTTATGACTGTAATAACCACGAAGCTTAATAGAGTAATGTACTGCAAAAAACTTTCTTTTCTTCTTCACAAAACCTTTCATTTTTTAACAAAAATGGTAAAACCAACGAAAGAAATAAACAGTCGGTCTCATGATGGCATATACGCACTTCATTCAAAACACGAGGTTTTATACACTTGAGCTCTGGTCCCAAATCCTCGCCCCAAATAAAAGAACTCATTAGATTAAACGCATAAAATGTATCTTTGTACAAAAGTGTTTGCTACTTTCATGAAACCTGATGCCTGATATCCACAATATCAAGTCCTTTATAATATTTTTTTGTTTCTCTAAAAAACCATTGCCATTGCGTGTTCATTTGCGTAAATACGATCTCATTCATACATCTATGCTCCGTATACTTTTATTGCTAACGTAATCGAGGTGCAATACGGATGATGATTATGGTTATTATGGTTTTTTATATTATTATTCTAACCCTACTGTCAAAATTTCACAATGGCATAACATTACATGCAGCAGTGCAACGTTTTTTCATGTTTACATTGCAAACGCACGCATCTACCTCTTAATAACGATGCACGCACGCACGCACGCATTAATAAAACTGGGCACAAGAAAAAGTAGTAAACATACATAACGACTATCACAATTGCCAATGCCGCGCAAAGCCGTAAAAATGCTTGACTTTATATACTGAAAAGCCATGCATTGTTTTATAAACCTACGTAAATAGTGTACTATACATACGAAACAAGAACACCTCAAAACCACGTATTGCTAGACGCTTTCTCTTCCTGTAAGCTGAATAAAGCGGTATTTTACGGCGCGACATAGAAAAATACGTAGTATGGTGGAATTATGGATTTAGATCCGACGTGTGCGTACAGAGAAGCCATCATTTTCTTCTTAAAGCTAACATTGTCATCTTATTCAGTGGTGACATTATGTATTTTTATCTACATCACATCGTATCACGCGTCACATACTTTCAATGTCAACCAAATTTTGGAACCGAATGACAGGTTTTATCCCTTCGTTTCTTCTCTCATACTTCAAAAGCTTGTAGCAAACGAATACATAGTTGTACAGCAGTCTAAAGGATGGCATCTAAGGAAAAGGTTATGAGCAATTTTTTAGTCTGTAAGTTGGAAGAAAAGAAGGTGGCGAGTTATTTATTATTACACATCGTTATTACACAAGCATCGTTCGTTCTCTTCATATTAGTATAAGGTCATTATGACTATAATGTTCATTCGGTGATGCAATAATGGAAACTTTGATTAGAAAACACGGAACTGATATATTTTCGAATTTTTAATCTAAGAATGGAACTATGAAGCAATTAGATAATATGAGATGATACAAAAACACAGGTATTACATGAAAGTTTTAAAGATAGCTGTGAGCAATAAGCTTTAGAGTAACCAATCATGCTTAAGTCTGTATAACCTCGCGACGTGGGAAAATTTTTTGTTTTAATTTACTTTTAAATTAGATAGCAGATTTTGAAGTTTTTTTATTGTGTCCTTTCAATAAGTATCTAATTTTACTTAGTCCTCAAAATTTTAAAATACTACTCCAATTTGAATACAAATCAATTTGAAATTTCCCCTATGTTGTTTCATATTATACGGCCTTAATATTTAAGAAAAATTCGAATTATGCTAAATGTTAAACTCTGTTAGGTTGCTTGACTGATTAGTTGGAAAATATTATTAAGACAGCAATGCATAAGCAAAAAGTTTGGAATGAAGTTTTAATTGCTTATTTTCATCAAAAACTATTTCCAAATGACTAACATAACTATAAATCTCCTAGTATTAAACGAGCATAAAATCTGGTTCGCTTTTACGTATTCCAATTCATTCAAACTTTTCATTTCTTCAAGTCAGCAAAAATTCCATGAAATAAATGTTATAACTCCCAGAGTCCTTAAAGTGCTATAAAAATCACGTGCATCCCTTGATGCTAAAAATAAAACAACAAACAGTAAATACGTTATCTGCATTCGAAAACTGGTTATGCTCGTATCCGTATCCGTACGTAGATTTAGACAGCCTCCAAACGCTGCGCTGCTGTACGGTTCTGTTGTTTAGGTATACATACACGAAGTGGAATGTTTGCTTACTGCAATGCAATTTGACATGTAAAGCCGATAAACGAAATTCTGAGAATCCCTAACAAGTAGACTTCTTTGAATATCGACATCGATACATACCAGAACAATACACGCTATGAATGCAATAAATGTAAAGTAGCAATGCAAATATGCGCGTGCCACCACTTCCGCGTACCCCAACAGCATCCATACAACATACAAATATCCCTTAAAGGATATAACAGACACAACCAAATATTACATATGTCAATAACCATGCGTTATTATTATTGCCATGCATAAATGCATTTTATACCAATAAAAACTGTAAAGAAAACTTGATCCAAGCTCATATTTGTGACTTGTGAGTAGGATAAAGTCAAAAGGATTGTATTTTAAAAAGAAAAATCTGCCACCCTTGCGCTCGTCATTCTCTTATCGTCTTTTTCTTCTACCAGCCTATGTATACGTAGAAGTAGCATGAGGAAAATGCGGATGATCTTTAACGCAAACAAAACCTATAACACGCATTTTGTTGCATAAGACTTGGTGTTTACTTTATACATCCATAAAACGTGCCTATAACCGACGCACAAGGTTGCATTTAAGGAAAGGAAAACCGCACATTTTTCGGTTTTGTTCTTCTAAACCTGACAGCAGTTGTTAGCTGAAGTTCCTTCGCATACTTTGGTACGTAAACAGATTACCCTTACCTCATATCCGGTATCAAATATAGAGGACGGAAGAAAAATGCTGTGAATAATGTCGGAGAAAAATGAGGAGGTTAGAATGAATGGGTATGACTATGGCTGCTCCTAAGATGGATGGATGGATTTACACGGATCAATTTTTGGTTTCAAATTTATAAACGCTTTCACTTTCACATCTACAAAGGAGAGCTACATGAGAGGAAGAGTCAAAGATTCAAGGAAGGATTTAGAAGATAGTTGTATTGACTGACTTCTTGAGACGTGAAATGATACCAAGACTTAGGACGTTCGACATTACCATATTTAAAAGTCATGCATTTAGAAGAGGAAAGTGAAAATAAAAGCCTATGAAACTAAGTACGTATTTTCATGATATAAAAGCATCTCTTCATTCCAAAGTCATAAGCAAAAGTCTGAAATGGTAAGCTGAGCACAAGAATCATTTTAATAATTAACCCTGACAGCAGTTTGCTTCCTCTTCTTAAGCTCACCCATACTCATTTTCGTAGATATTACAATGTGCTGTATTAAAGCAGCTGTAAATCTCTGACCTTTCACTGCCTTTTGTGTCTAATCCCATCCTATTTAAGGCATTTTGTTTACCCCAACTGACAGGGACTAGCTTCATTCATTCATTTCAACAGCTTTCATTGCGTAAAGTCTTCGTTAAACTCAAGACATTAATGCATTTGTATACATACATATATTACACAGTCATGTAGGGCTAAAATCAACCATCGTTTGCAAAATATTACACAACACGAAATACTACTATAAACGAAATTACATGCATTATAACCATAAAAACATCTAACTATAAACATGTCCGTGATTTCAGAAGAGTAATACATCTTCCTCCTTCCGTCGTCCCGTCACCGCCTCCCGACGTATCTATTACTAATGTATGTACTCTTCTTCCTACATGCAAGCTTGTTAAGAGTCAACTATAAAACTATAAAATACCGAGCTTACGAGGTAAATGAAATCGCATTGTGAATGAATGAGGCAAAATATTTGTAAGCATAATACATACCTATACTTACACGTACATTCCAACTAATGGTAAGAACGTTTATTTAATCTCCTCTTCGTGACGAAGAAAGTCAAGATTCATAGAAGAGAAGGCAACAACTTTTCCAGCTTATCCTTTTCTTATGAGTAAACAACAAAAGCATAAACCCATAACATTATGCAGTAGCTTTAATGTACAAGCATTTCATACATATATTGCGCTATATTTGATGGCAGTGGAAATAGTTGTACACATTATTGGAATGGAGCATAAAATGGCTTGTCTTGGTTTTCAGTACATGGGTTCCATTTACTAGCTTGTTATTCTACTATTCCCAAAGACAAGCATCTCTTCCGTCACCCAATACATCAAGTGTTGTCACCATACATGAATTCACTCACCCTTTACAACCCGTCGTTTATTTTCTCGCATGTGTGTAGCTGTTGCAAGGCACATTATACGTTACTGCCATCCCACACAGTAATAAGTAATGTCAGTATGCTAGAAAATCCCATCTCGTCGGAACTGGAAGAGATATAAATGGATATCTGGCTTTATTTTTTTTCTCAAGCATGTGAAGCTAGCTTTGCGACTCCAGAAATTACTGTAACAGTGTCTCCACATCAATTTACGTCGTCACTTTAGCTTGTGACAGGGGTAGGAGGACAGTAATGCACAAGGAAAAAATGGAGGGAGTTAAAGTGCCTTTAATACTGCAGCACTATACGTGGGCTTCATGGCACGGATTACCCACGGAATTGTATTTTTGCACATTTATGATGTATGGAAGAATCTTGGATATGAATCAACGGAATTGCATTTATCCGCTCAGGACTTTTTTATTACTTTTATGTATTTTAACCATGCAGAAGCTGGTACAGGACAGAAAAATCTCAAAAGTTTTGCCCTTTTAACAAACTCAAATCACAGTGTAAATTTTTATTCAGCAAGTAACTTTTTAGTTGAATTCAACTTTTCCAAATTTGCCAAGTTATATTTTATTTCTGTGAAGTCTGTAATTCCCCATTTATATCTTATTTAAAGTAATCAATTTGGCAAAACGTTGAGACATTTCTTGGTCAGAAATGATTAAAATGCGCCAAAAAGTAACTTTTTGCTATTGCCAAATAAGCAAATGTAGTTAATGCTTTGCTACATTGTTGTTTCCGGCTTTCGCCAAAGTGAAATTAAAAGACTATACATGCATTTGAAAAACCTCTTCTAAAATTTGCTGTAACTTTTGTCAGACAAAACTTTTATTCAGACTACAGAATGCATGCTTTAATAAAAATACACCCTTTTATTTGTTTTATATGCATTCATAATGTCCAGCATCTCAGGCGCCACATATCTCCGTCTTTCTCTCTTTATTTCGGCATAATCCCAAACTATCTGGGTGAATTGGAGTGAATGAAGTTGCCCGGTTGGTGGTGGTAGCTGGAAAAGAATGCTTGACAATCGCAGAGTCGGTTTGTTTTCTGCATTTGTATGTAAGCAGTATATTTTTTCATATGCATAATGTATACGGAAAACAACCACTGGAACATGTTATTGCCTTTTCGAAGATCAATTTAGTTTCATGCTTTCAAAAGAATAGAAGAGAAGTGTGCCAAAAGTCTCATGAAATACACGCGACTTATATAACTGCTCCATGCAATAAGACGTTTCTATTCTCTACAAAACTACACAAAGCACACAAAAATATGTAGGAAATACCCTGCCGGTATGCAATGGTAGTGTATAACATTACATTAAGAAAAATGTTTGTTGCCTGTAATAATGTAGCGACTGAAACTGACGATGGCAGTCAAACGAAAAGCAAGGAGCATATAGTGCGGTAGTAATGTAATATGGCGGCAGATGAAGGAGAAAATAATGAAAAAAATGGAAAAGAAGCCGAGGAGACGATGCAGTATGATGGTGCTAGAAAACTGCCAACTTCTTTTTTATCATGGAAATGGCTAACTTTCTTCCGTATTGGCTTCCTTTACTGCCATCCCGGCATATTTTTGTTTTTTCTCCGACTGAACCAAAAACTATAAAGAGAATATCAAGCAAGGAAGAGGTAAAAAAGAAAACAGAATAATAATAGAAAGTCGTGTAAAGAATGGAACGCGTTTTTAGGTAGGAGGCGTGAGTAAGTTATGGCTAAATGTTGCATCATTCGTCCACGTTAATACAATGTTATTTTGTTGTCAGCATTTTCGTATAAATACATATTTAAGGACATGGTTTGTAAAATATTTTTTGGTTCCTCGTCATTTTACGAAAAGTTGTTTTTTGCAAATCATTAAAAATACTGTCTTCACTTAAATTCGACAAACTTACATTTTTGTATACAAAACTTGTTTTTATGGCTTGTGAGTTTATTGTGCTAAATGAACAATGGGAAAGAGAAAATAAAAAGAACTCACAGTACAATACAAGTTTTAGAAAGTAGGTCATATGTATGAAAATTAATTCAAGAGAAAATGTGGCTTATGAAAATTATATAAAGCTTTGAAGTCAGCGTCACTACTTGGTACTATGATAACTATTGTTTCTGCAATTATAAAAACTCAAAATTAGGAATTTTTTCTTCCATAGGAAAGCTCGTTGAGGGGCTACGAATTGTAGCAAGTACAAACTACAACTACAGGTCAAAATGAAGATTAAGCTGTCATTTGTATTGATACTCTTTGTTGTTGCACTTTGCATGGTAAGTAAACATCTAGAAATAGATACAAATAAATTATAGCCAAGCTCGCCATTTATACAGATCTGATGTTAAAACTCTCCTGCAGCTCAGCAACGTGGTAAATGCGCTAACAATAGCAAAGAAGGTTGCTGTTCACACAAAGGAAGTTAGTGAAGGTCTTAAGGAACATGTCGGAGCCCCTGGTGCACAACAAATAAATGCAGCTCCTCCAAAATCTAATGATGCTGAAGCAAGGTCCCGAGCAGCAAAGTCCAACGCTTCAAGGGACAGGGCCATTGCCCGCTTCATGAAAGGGTAAAAACCACGATTACAAATGGGTGTCTTTTGGATTCAACTTTGGTGTCGTAATCACTGCTGTATGATTACTATTTTCCATTTTTTAGTCAAGATGTTTCAGTTTATTAAAGTACTATGCAGTTTTTTAGCAACCTTACATGATATGCTCATCATGGTAAGGTAATGGTGTTGGAATAAACTATTTATGTGAACATACATTTTGTGTTTTGCAACCAATCCTTATTAGTATTTTGCATGCTATACTAAACAGTAAGTAAAGTAATTGTTTTTCTGTTAGTTAAGCTAAGCGGATAATTTACATAAGTCAAGCTCATGTCCCATGTCTTGGTTTCTAATTACTAATTTGGGTTTATGACAATATATTCTTTGCTCATTTCAAATTTGTTCTAGAGCATATGCCTCGAGAAAATGTTGCTTTCATTATATTCCATGATTGCATTACATTTTGTATTGCACCCCAAATAGACTCGTTGGCTCAAATGTTGGAAATGCATGTGAAAAGGAAAAATGACTCGTTTAAGGCGTATGCGTTTCCAAAGAATTCTATATAAGTCTGTGTACGTTTCTGTTTGTGGTTGTCTAATTGGTACTTTTACAATTTCCCAAATACTTACTTCCTCCAAATGTTTACAATCAGTAAGAGTCTTGTTTACTTCCCCATGCCATGCCATTCAGGAAAACGATTCTATTTTCTTTTAAGATTTACACTCTCTTTCATAGTCCATAATGCGTATTTTCAGGAAAACTGTATCTCATGGTACCTGTCTTGAGTATAAACAGCGATAAAATATAATATATTTTGCCACTGCTTTTTTATAAACCTTACTTCCTCATTTGTAGATTTGCCAACATGTCAACCTTCTGATTCAATCTTAATCAAAGAAACTTGAATTATACGTTATTTGCAAATTGTCAGTCTAAAATTACTTCCATGCCAGTGTTACTTCAGCCCTTTTACATTTTGCAAATTATTTACTTTGTAGCATGTAATCAGCAAGGTTAAACAACTATATGTAAACGAATTTACTTGATGCAGTATACATACATTCAACGGAGTATGCAAAAGCACAAGAAGTGTTCAAAATGGAATATGGAGGGTAATGGGTAATTTAGAAACTCTTGAGTAGACATGGACTCTTGTCTACCAGCTGGCTTATTACTTTATTCCTGAAATGGCGACAATTACATCCTGTACTACAATAAGGAGGAAATTTGTAAATGAATTAATGTTTCATTACATTGGGTAATTTTGTGTATTTTCTTGCATTTAACCAGCATTACAATCTGTTACCCACTTTATTATAAAGTCTTGAGATAGCACATTTCCGCTTAAGGATGCATACGCTTTCGATGCTGTTCGAGAACGACCATGATCCTGATTCTGAGAATCACGCAATCAAGTTTTCGAGTAAAAAGTTTTTGAACGGAAGGCTAACAAATATTGTGAAATTCTTTTCTCTTATGCTCCTGTGTTGCACTTAAAAACCTTATCCTCCAGACAGCTTTATTGCTGTTTCATCTATTGTTAACTTCATTTCTGAGTTCAATCTCCAGCTTACAAAAGTTTCCCAACTGGCACAAGACTAGGTAATACACTAAATGGCAAACAACAATAGGAGAGCTAGCTCAAGTTCACTTCTGGTCTCAGCTTACTATTTCCAAGAGGAGGAAGGCTAAGGCTGCTGAAATACAATAAAACAACTCTATTGAAAGAGAATGGGTGCGTGGAGCAGTGGGAAAACGACCAATAACTGGACTGGTGAATGACTTCTCGTGCAGAAGTAAATCTTGAAGCCTGAAATACCTACATGAAAAAACGAAGAAGAACATGGTAAAAGTTGAGGATTTTTAGTATGGTGTATAGAGAACCCGAATGTCAGACTAAATCTCTCAAGATACAATCTTTCCTTGGTCAAAATGTCTCTGGTAAAATGTCTAAGCAAATCATCTCCACAGCAAAAGCTTTTGACGAAGGAGAGATTTTATCTTGAGAGATTTAGTCGTAACAACGGAGAACCCGTAACACTCAGAATTTTCCTACTTTCATTTGGCTATTCTGGTAGTCCTCAGACTAAGGGAAACAATTTTTTTAGGAAGCCTTAAAATGCAATGTACTCTGTCACACGTAATATCAGGTTATTAAATTACATATACTATACATACATATACATACTAGTATGGTGTACATACAGAGATTTACATTATGATGGGAAGTCCGAAGTATATGTATGTTCTGAACTAAGACACATGTTTTAGAAATTCTATATCTATTGTGTTCGTTCCATATTATACCCAAAACCAACGCATCACTGCCAGGTACGACTTGTAGGAGGAAAATTGGTGCATTGAATGAACTTTTATATGCAGCCAGTCATTATATTTGTGAATGTAGTTTGATCTAATCATTAATACACTGCATTAAATTGGCAAAAAAAAACAGCATTACACGCATGCATGCGGGTTTAATATTATATTTGTGCAATATGCAAGCAGGTATTAAATATTAATTATGTTTGCTTAGACTCATAATAAATGTACCCATTCAACAAACCTATACAACATTTCGTCAGTAATGTACTTAAAGCACAGACATGTACTAATTGACGTTTACGTTTGTACTTTATCGGTTTGTAGACGCTAGCCAAAGGTCAGAAGCAAAACCATTTATTAATTTTACCAGAAAGAAAAAATAAAGTCATATTAATTTATAAAATATGTAATGGAAAGACAAGATTATCCAATTTAACATAATTTACCTTATAACATATAATATACAGATAAGATACCTCAGTTTTAGGAAAATGAATCAACAAACTTGTTATGAGATTATAATTATGATATTAGCAGAAAACGGCGAGGGTCGTACTACTACTTTAGTCTCATTAGATCGTTTTTTCCTAAGCTAATATAATTTAAATATTGATATATAATTTTTCCCATTAAAATATGCTGGGTGCGAAAGTGAGTAAATGTTAACATAGCAAAACATATTTGTTTTTACGAGTACAATTTTCAGTGTCACCTTTTGTTTAAAAACGCTAATATAATATAATTAACATACTATAAACGGGATGGTTATAATCATACTTTCAAATGTCCTTTTTATATTAAAAGGACCAATATTTAATATTGTTTGTATCTGCTCAATGTTTGTTCTTTAAATTTTATATAATTGGCATGATTGGGTTCAAAAGCCATTCAATATACAATACAGTAAAAGTTATTTAATACAATCCTGTTTCCCATTATTGTACGACTGCATTAAAGAGTAATTTACGTTCTGCTTTTGACAAAGCGCTGTACATTACTTTCTTCACAGCGTGTGCCTCCATAATAACTTAACGACTGACCACGCATTGCTCCAAGGCTCATTTAACTTATCGGCTCCGTTTACAACAAAAATGTGTGTGCTGCTAGAAAAAACGCACGATAAGAGAATAACTTATGGGAAATGTGGTTGACTGCCTACAAAAAGAAAAAATATATATCTTGATTTGTTTCTGGTTCACTTGCCAAACACAGAAAGCTGGTAATATTGCGATTCTCATCATCATTTCTCCACTGCGTTTTACCTTCAGCTTACTTTGTACCTGGTTTCGAATCGTGAAGTGGAAATAAGCTACGACCATACGTACGACTAGACTCTTACTGCAATATGGAAGGACAAATTGGAAAGGCACTTTTGGAAATGGAGTCCACACCTTTTTAGCCTCTTTAAAAAATAACCTTTCTAAAATCTTTTTCCACTAATCGTACATTATGTGATGTGCACGTCTCTGCTCGCAGGATGTTATATGGTATCGTAACATGCATGTAGTAACCTTTCCTGGCAAGTCAATAATAAATATGAAGCTAACTATGATCCGCTAGTATACCGTAGATATACGCCATTTTTAACAACTGTGTTGGTAGCACTAAACTAAGTCATAAACCAAGTCAGGTGGTATGGTAAGGTGGTTTGCTAAATGGGCTGGCGGAAGTGAAGTCTGAAACAATTTTTTTATGTATGAAGGTAGGCAGCAAGGGACGCACAAATAACCCTAGAGTCAGACAGGAGGACATGACATTAGGCAAGTAGTTATGCTTCATTCATCCTCTGTTACTGTGTATTCCAACTATATGTTTTAGGTTAGGCATTCCATAACTAAAAGGAGCAGATATTTTTAAAGTTCACATTATGATACAAGCCTCCTGTGCGTGTAGTATACGTTTATACAAGGCCTGAACGTGCAGGCAGGGAAGACAAGAAACGTCCCAGAAAGTGATATATGAAATCCTTAAGACTAGGAAGAAAGATTGTAATAAGAGGGGTATTTACTAAACTACACTTTGGTATA
>JAHZNG010001472.1:0-15039 GCA_027744375.1 Orchesellides sinensis | reverse complement strand
AAATTTCAATCCCAACCAAAGCAGATATAGTGTATCACGTTGAAGTTAATGTTGACAACTTGTAAAAAGTATATAAGTCCAAGCTTCTCTTGCAGACATGCATATATTTTACTAATTGGATCAAAAACGATAATGCACTGCACACACAACTGAAAGCGTGTGATTGCAGACATGGGATGGGGAAAGGAGGCTCATGTTAATAATTGAATTAGATCCATCATCATCATGATCTACCGACACATATGCATGTGTCCTTCTCCACCTATTGTTTTTTATATCAGCCATGCATGCCAAACTAATTTTTAGCATGATAATTTTCATCAGACTTTCTTTTCTTGTCCATGAGTCAAGTTGCCCATCCACTTTATTTAAGTTTAAATTTAAGGTTTTCACCGTGCGTCACTCATTTATATTTCATTTTATGCATGTACATAATACTACTGTCTTGAACGAGTGACCTTGTTATTACAATCACATTTTTAAACTACGGCAGTTGATTCAGTTTTAAATTTCCAAAAATGTCTTGCTTTCTCTCGGCTGAAGCCAAAGAGCAGAAGAGGATTAACCAAGAAATAGAGAAATCTCTGAAAAGAGATAAAAAGGATGCAAGAAGAGAATTGAAGCTTCTCCTATTAGGTAAAATACATTGGATTTTTAAAAACAGTAAATTTGTTATTGAAAACGCTGTGAACATGACTCGCTTCAGGTAAGAAAGAATGAATGCCACTCCAAATTTGGCGTTTTTGTCAGTACTGACTGACTATTTGCATACAACAGGAGAAAGCTGATGAAATCAGAAACATGGACTATGAGACTGTCACCTCTCTAGAACAAGAATGGGTAGACACTCTAAAGAACCTTTGGAATGACAAAGGAGTTCAAGAAATTTACGACAGGAGAAGAGAATACCAATTAACCGATTCTGCTAAATAGTAACTACTCAAAAATGCAATGTGCCTGGATGAACAATAAAATCTAGCATGAAGTGGAGGTGTGCATTGTTTTTATGATATTCTGTTGGCATTTTGGTTTCACAGCTATTTAAGTGACCTGGACAGAATCGGATCACCAGATTATTTGCCAACTGAGCAGGATATTCTTCGTGCTCGAGTACCCACAACGGGAATTATCGAATATCCCTTTGATTTGGATTCTATAATTTTTCGGTGATTATATTCTACTTATCAAATATCAAATAGAAAAAACTGTTTCATGCCGTAATGTAATAATGTTTCTCTTGTGAAATACAGGATGGTAGATGTAGGTGGCCAGAGGTCAGAAAGGCGGAAGTGGATTCATTGTTTTGAGAACGTGACATCAATCATTTTCCTTGTTGCTCTCAGTGAATACGACCAAATTTTGTTTGAATCCAACAACGAGGTAATAAATCCTAATTAAAAATTACAGGTATGGTCCGGTTTGGTAGTTTCACTGACTAAAAGTTTTATTGACTTAAGAATCGAATGCAAGAGAGTATAGCTTTGTTCAGAACAATCATTACGCAACCATGGTTTGCCAGCTCCTCCATAATTCTCTTCTTGAACAAAAAGGATTTACTAGCGGAAAAGATTATGACTTCCCATATTGGCGACTACTTTTCTGACTACCAAGGTATACACGTTTTACCTCTATACATTGTAGTTACCTATGCAAATGTAATTCTTTGTTAGCATTATTACCCGTCTCCAACTAAGAAGCCTTAAAATTTCTCGGAAAGCCCTACTTTCCATACTTATACATCGGAATTCCAGTCTTTTGACAAGTCAATCAGTACTCAGTCAGGAATTTAATCATAGTAATACAATATCAATATTACAAAGTTAATCTGCACTTCCTTATATTGTCTCTTTCGAGCAAAAAAAAACAGCCTGCTTGCAAAAATAGGCAGGTAAACCTGCTACTAGAATTATTATGTAGTTTTACTCCTGAAGTATACCTTACTTATGTGACTGTGACGAAAGTAGGACTATACATGCACGGTCACTTTTCAAAGAAAATCTCGGGCTGACCGGTGTTCTTGTTAAAACATCTTAGGTACATACGTTACAAACTAACGATGTAATGATAGATACCGAGAACAACTTTATAGAATCCCGTTTTACAACGACACGTGCTGTTAAATTATTTCTGGGAAGGAAAAAAATGAAGTCGGACAAATAGGATTTATTCATCAGGCTATCTTAGCTTACAAATCTTTGAATCTTAATAGAGGAAGCCATCCAAATATCATGTACACTAACATATATTTGTGTTTAAGAAAGCTTTCTAGTCGTAAGTATATACATGTGAATTACATTTTGTCTTCATTGCTAGAAACTGGAAAAAATGGCATAAATATAAGGATATTCCTTATATGTTCCTTGTACCTCGCGCAAATTCCAATGAAGAAATCTACTATGAAACAAAAATTCTTTGAAATGCTGTTGTTGTTTGTTTCATCTGTCAAGGTCCAAAGCAAGATGACGTAGCAGCTCGGGAGTTCATCCTTCATAATTTGTACTTAACGCAGAATCCGGATCCAGAGCGTATGTGCTACAGCCATTTTACTTGTGCAACTGGTATGATAAGCAAATAACAATTTTCTTTGAAAAAGAACCAGGAAGTTTGAATGACTTTACGATGAATTTTCAATTCTATATGAAATCTCTGTTATCCTTTTTGTTTAAAACAGATACGGAGAATATCAAGTTGGTCTTCTGTGCTGTGAAAGACACGATTATGCAGAACGCGTTAAAAGAATACAATTTGGCGTAAACCGACATAATATTCAATAACACCTACAACCAAACCAATGTATGTAAATTCTGTGCTATAAAAGAATCGAGTTTTTGCTCGTGTGATTTCTGAGTACAGCTGGTACAGAGTGATGGTCTCAAATTTAAGGAGTAAGATGTTACCGTATTTTAACAACGTATCTTAACGAATAGCGTCATGTGCCCAAGAGTATGCATACCTATTACCTCACAGGTGGCTCGACGGCGTAGATGAAGTAATAAGTATCAATCCCGATTTTTGTTGTATCCCATTCTAATCCCATTCTTAAATTAGTTGTAAATATTGACCTATTTAGTATACATTGTCCATTTTTATTTATTGGTGCATGCAAGGAGTTTCACGCGAATAACAAATTAATTAATGCCGATAATTTGTTGATATATGCTTTATGTAAGTATGCGTGTATGTATTGCAAACATGACTTGTCCGAAAATTTCAACTAAAAAAGTTTATCATAACGAAATCCGAGTTTTGTAAATGTAAAACAATTGTTATGTAGCTGAAGATTTATTAAACGGATAAACGTAATAATTACAAGATAAAAACACGTGTTTTATATTTACATTAATATTATTACAAACATGATGGTACATATTTTTTTATCCTACAAATATCACTGACATGTGACATGCTTAAACAAAACCACTTTCGATCAAACAAATTAATTGACTAAATAAGATTACAACGGTATGCAAATATTTACATTTGTACGAAGTAAGTTATGCGCAAATTTTAATTTAAATTGGTATACGTAATTATCCCATTCTAAAACATTAATTTATTGTGTGTAAATCTGTACAATACATTGTTATGAATTAGTTCTTTACTCAGCCTTGTTCTTCCTGCGTGTCCTTGAGATATATTTGGAGATGAAGAATTGAGCAAACATGACCCAAAGTGAAAAGTACGTGAAGAGGCTGAAGGCGACAGAGTACGGGTTCCTAGAGCATTCCTCTCCTTTTCCTATAATTTAAAATAAAATTTTAGTTTTGTAACCCTCTTTCAACCAATATACACGTCACGTAATCTTCTCGCTGTACTAGTAATTCCTCTCATAAATAGAACTCATGGTGGCAGACAACTTACCCCAAACGTATAAAGTGTAGACGTTCAAAGACACGCCAGCAATCATTTGAGCAACTTGGATCGTGGTGATGCCCATCGCGAACTTTTCAGGCACCTTGACATTCATGCCCTGAAACGATTAAAAATAATACATGGAAATGTATATATATATATAATGGATCTGTCATCTGTGGTGCTTCCAGTGAATGCTTACACCCACAGTAATTTTTCCTTACAAAATTATTAACCAAACAATTTTGGAAGGACTGCGGCTTATATACTATGTGGGGTACTACTTTTGTTGGTACCAGATGCAATTGCAATCAAATTGTATCTCACGCTAATTGCTTTCTTTAAAATACATGCATTTTCAAACGATATGATGCCAATATTACTATTTGCTGCTTGAATTCAACGAAAGCAAATGTGAAAGAAAATATATATTCTGTACTTACCCTGAGTGCAAAGTAGGGGTACATAATGGCATGAGCAAAGTAATTCAAAAGTGAGTACCAACGGAGAATAGGCTCTTGCCAGGAGTATAACACCCATGCGAACACAGTAACAAGGCAGTGATGATACCTGATTAAAGTAAAAAAAAGTACAAAATAAATCATTCAATCCAATTGACTTTATTAGAATACGTTTGTACCTTTCAAAAGATGACTTACCATTGAAGAGCCAACAATGGTTGTTTCTTCAATACAATGAACACCGTATCTCCAAGCTCAATAAACTTGGAGAAGGTGAACAACAAGCCCCAAAACGCTGCTGGTGTATAGTGTCCCTGCTTTTCACAAACACTCTTGTGAAGCCCATGCTCCTGCCCGAACACCAAATCTCCAAACTCTTGCCAAATTCTGTAAAACCCAACAATCGAAAATATTCCCAGTGCCCAATTCCAAATAATCAGGGGAGTCCGGAGTTTCATAGGAGGTCGATTCTTCATCACATGCTGGAGCCCGAAAATTGTGATGAGGTAAAGAACACAAGCTACATAGGGATAAGTGGGGTGCTCCCAAACATACTTGCGCCAGTATAGGTTATCATGATTTTCGAACCAGTACGTGGGGAACTTGGGATTCTCTTTCAGTTCCATTTCCCATCTCCACGGTTGTTGAGAGAGAAAAATCCTCTCGTCAAACAGGTCTAACCCTTTCGGGAGTGCAGTCTCGTTCATAGTCGTAATATTGCTTATCATTGTTACGGGAGTTTCCGATAGCACACGATCCATTTAAATATCACAAGCGATTCAAACCGAACAACAGTCTCCTGAAAATTGGTAAACCAGGATCGTCGTCAAATGACGAATGACTGATAGTTAAATAACGACCTATAGTTTAAACTTTTATTCTATACACATTAACCTTTAACTTAAAAATGACATGCATTTTAATTAACAATGTCACAGAGTGACCACCACCAACTACCAACAACGTCCTCGACTTAAACTCTGTATAATATGTTTCGAACAAGCGACTCCACCACTTGTTGCGTGTGTTGTAACAATGTCTGTTAAGGCTAGTATGAAATGACCAGCAGGGTTATACAAAATGTATGTTTTGTATTATTATTGGAAAATTAATGCAAAATGCATACTACACTTCCTTCCTAATAGTCAATTTAGTATAGTTGATCTCCTTGAACAAAAATATTGAATGCTAAGAGATACGCTCTAGAACTTGCATAAAAAATTGTTTATAAGGGGAGCAGCATGCAAGCAAAATATTAAATCTTTTTTTAATTCGTCCCTATAATATTAGGAATAGCTAGTTTGGCTAGTATAGTAGCGCACAACTTCTTTTTACTTGACACTTGCAACTTGAGGAAATGAAATGGCTGGACATGCTTGTCAACATTTATATCTCAAGCTTCTGTGATTTGAGAACTATCGCGAAAAATACTATGTAAGGTAATTAGATGATGATGATAACTAACTAACAACAACTACACCTATGTGCTGAATAAATATGAAGAAGTCATGCAACCAATCATGCATTTTCTGCGTAAAGAAGTCATTTTTCGAAGTTGGTATTGGTATGCCAGAATAGGTATTTATGCAAACAGGAATTAAGCAAGGTTATTGTTGATGCTTAAAAGATGGATAATATGTACCTATATACACATATGCCCAAGACGTTTGAGATCATGTAGTGCATATACAATTTACAGTACAAAGTTCTTTTTTATTACTTGCTTACCTGAATCCACTTTTTTGTTTCTCAGAACAAAAGTTCTCAGGCAAATTCACGTGGTAAAGGGAGATGGATATGGTATAGTACCTGTTGTACGAAGATATGGATGATTTCAAGTTTAGAAGGAGTACGAGGTGATGGATATTTTGATAATAGATTTTAATATTCGCAGTAAATGTGCAAACCCCTTTTTGTTTAAATTGAAGTTGAAAAGCACGAGACACTTACAAGCAAACCAGGCAAGACTAAAAAATGCTGGAGGATAAAAAATCCTTTGGACTTTAGTTTCGCTGCCGAAATTGCAAAGTGACTTGATGATGATGTATGGAACTTCCTAATAATGATGGAACTATGAAACCTAACGTGGGGGATGGACGTGGACTCGTGACTTGCTCTGGCGGACTGGACACTATGCACATAGTAGTACGCAAGTGACTTAGAAACATTTATACAAAAACCATTTTCTCTTATTTATTTTAATAAAATTCTATCCTCGGCCAATTTATACTATGCTGGCATGGCATCATCATGTCCAATGTTCTATGATGATATGAAAAAGACACACATATGGGACGGGACAGGGAAGACAAAGCAGAAGATAGATACGGTTGGTCTGAAAGAGAAATGAAATTAGCGTATCGCTTTATGATTGGTCTACTGAAAAAGGGCCAGCAGCTAGATTTTCAACTAATAAATTTTGCATGCTCTTCAAATACCGTCCAACGACTCCTGCTGTTTGCTTCCAGAAGAAACCATAAATATATAAAGGCCATATAGCCGTCTGCATAACAGTGAATAATATGATATGATGGGTAGCTTTAGTTGGCCATCGAAATTCCATATTTTCATCGCTTTCGGAAATTCTTGTTTTTAAAAATTCATCAATATTGACGTATAATTTCCGATAGGCAATGTTTCATAATTTAGGAGAGTTGACGAGAGGATAATACATACACGAGGAGAGAAAGTGTGTCATTTTGCTTTATATTCATACCAAACACTGGACAGGTATGCAATGTATGTATGCATATCGGATAATTTGTGCGTAAGGTTTATGAACGAGTGAAGTGGTATGACTTTATCAAAATATATTTGGCATCGTTATGAAACTTCTAATTTCTATGAATACACTTCCCTAATTAACCAGGTTAAAATAGACGACACCCATGTCATGCTACACTAGAAATAGTAAACCTTGCCCTCTAATTAAAAATTAAGGCTATTATATAACAACATTATAACACGAACCATTTTTTCCCACCTGTCTGCTTATCACCATAATATATACCCTCTTGTCAAATATGTGTTTACGTTAGTGCGAAGTTTGAATAATGTTAAAAAGGTTGCAAACTTACTTTGGAAATTGTGGAACAGGTTTTATTTCCCACTCAAATTCCATTCCTGGTGGAATTTAAAATATAATTGAATGATGTAATGACATGTGTAATATAAAATTTTGAGCTAAAAACAAGTTGCAAGAAAATTCATGTATTTTTGGAATATTTTTAGTATGTGTCTTATAACCAGTCATAAACTATAAAATGTTGTGGAAGGTTTTGAAAAATCTTCCTTAGGAAGTCAATCTCAAAAGAATTGTCGAAGAAACGTCATAAATTATAAATGAATATTTTTGCTGTGTTCTTAGGTATGTATTATTAAATCATTCATTTACATTGAAGTTAATGACTTTTAAGATGATAACTGTAATAAACCATCATGCGTCACACTATTGGCTGGCGATGTGTGTTGTTTTGATAGTCTGCTATCATCACGAAGCAGTGCCATGCATGCAATGAAATGAAAAACATGAAAAAACACATGTAAATCAGCAATATGAAAAACATGATTATATTTTGGTACAAAGTACACATGTTCCACCAGATCCAATCGCCGTGATTGATTTGAGGGGAAGATAATGAAATGAAAAACATGAAAAAACACATGTAAATCAGCAATATGAAAAACATGATTATATTTTGGTACAAAGTACACATGTTCCACCAGATCCAATCGCCGTGATTGATTTTAGGGGAAGAGATAAGTAAATATCCTTGTGTTTTATCAGCGGCACACATACAATCACACAACCACATTAATTAAAATGCTCGTCTTGTTCCTGTCATCATCAATATTATCATTATCTTCTTCAAAACCCAATACATACACCGCTATGTATATAAGTCAGAGTACAAAAGTCATTAGTAAAATGCATGTTCAGAAATGTACTAAAATTTCATCCCATCATCCATGACATTGATTTGGTATTAATACAATATTACAGATCCATCCTTATTATTGGTTGCTTGAACTTGTTGCATGATACTCTATCGGGATTATTGGGATGAACCTGAAATGCTAGATTTGCATACATTATGGAGATACAGATAATAAAACAAAATGTAAAAGTTAGATTTAGTATTAAGCATACACGGTANAGATAATAAAACAAAATGTAAAAGTTAGATTTAGTATTAAGCATACACGGTATTATGTGTTTCATGTGAGGAACAAAAAGGGGAGATTGCACTGGTACTCTTCTTCAGTAAAAAGGATGTCTGGTAATAAGCACTCTGTATATTGCATTCTGCTGGAACCGACTGACTGACAAGAAGAAGAACAAGCGGCCCATGTGTCATTACCATCATCAACATCTTCCTTATTAACACCACACAACATTTCCCAATCAACATCTGACATCTGAAGTCTTTGTGATCCTTTCTCCTCCAGTGAAATTCTAAGGTCGGAAACCTTATATTTCGGAATTGGACTTCGCAATAGGTAACTTGAAATAGAAGCTATATTCCTAGTTTGGCAGTATTAATTTATTGAGGAAATATAAGGAGCCAATTGTTGCAACAGATTCGTTGCTTCCTTTTAAACGAATAGTTATTTGGCTCGAAAATCTCTATTAACTGTGTGTCAGCTAGTTTAAAAACTGAAGTTAGTTATTTCTGTATGAAAGCTTAAAGTAAACAGCCAAGACTAACTAAAAGTTGAAAGGGTGTGTGTTAGCCTTATTCGTCATCAATTTGTTCTTCGGTTTGTAAATGTTTTATTACGATTGTGGATTTACACTACACCAGAGACATTAAATTTTGTTCTATTATCGAGGTCAGTTTTTGTCAATTTTAAGCCAAAGTTTATACAGCAAGGGTATCACTACTCGCTCTGCAAAATACAAATAAACTTGCAGCGAAAATTCATCCTTTGCCATATCTTCTGCGCCGCTGCAAACAAGAGTAATAAAAAATAGGATGCATTTTTGGCAGTAGGTGTACATCAGGCTGTTCTAATTAATAAAGGAAAGATTTGACAGATAGACATCGTGAGAACGAGATATTTTAAGTGTTTTTGTAAATTACTACAAAAAACTCGTTACTAGTTTTGTCTACAAAAGATGAACTTTTTGAATCCATCATCCATCCCTAAATTTTCCCATCATTGGTAATAGCTTACGTATTCTATTGGATATAAAGATCCTTGCATATTCAGTTTCGACATTGACACTGACCTTTATCATAGTTGGCTCAGGATTACATTTCATCTCACCCTCACCTGTGTATCTTTCTTGTTGCACACTCTCAGCTCATCTCTGACAGCACACACCTCTTTAGGCTCTCAAGGCAATCTTCCATGAACATCAATTTTTAGGTTGTACAAAAACATAATGCACCTCTGCTAGTTTTATAAGAAGCTTCTTAAAGTATATTTTACTGTACAAAGATGATCAAGCAGTTATGTAAAAAGCTAGATCTAGTCTTTGAAAGCAAGTCGTTTTTACAAAGAAGGAAAAAGCTGATTGAAAGAAATGCTTGGAAGTTGGTGACCTTCAAAATCGAATAAACTTTGCTAGTATGTTTTTGGATGTGGTAAATCATGCGTTATGTATTAAGATTTCACTTACTTAAACTACTTAGAGCTAGCAAATCGAAAACATCGGATAAAATGTGATAAACACTTACATTCTCAAAATATATATTTGTTTCAATTGAAAAATATTCATATTTAATTGAATATATTAAGGAAATAGCAGACAAACAGCAGTTGTTGGCCCTCAAGGTTGTTAGGCTTGTCAGCGTCTTCTAATTAAACTAAGGATGATAGTAATTTGATAATTTATGGCTTTGTTTGGATGTGAGTTTAAGATAATCGCCGTGATTATGTTAAGATCCTTCTGCCGGTCGAAGAGTTAACTCTTTCTTGAACAGTATCTTCTGTCAATACTCGCATACACTCGATATGTCGCTAATCTTTACGTATTTTCTTTCATGATGCATAATGGATAGTAAAAAAATGATAATATCACATCAACTTTGCTTACGCATTTACATGACGTAAAATGATGACGAGAATCTTGAAGAAAACAGTATATTGGTAATTTGGGATATTTTAATTCATTTATGCTGATTTTAGGAATAATATGCGTGAAATATTTTTCGAAGTATGGATAGAGCCATCTAAACAAACTACATGGTTATTTACTGTGAAGACGCTCACGATAGTTTGCATTTTGCAAACAGTTTCAGGGCATATAATAGTTTTGAAATAGCTGATGACCTTACGAGTGTCTAGAGCCAATTTGACATTCGTAAAAATATAGAAACTCTGCATTACATAACTAATCTTTATACTTTAAAACCTGAGTAAGCCTAAACAAACTATTTTGTCGCCCTCTGAACAAACACTAATCTGCGTGATGCAACTGTAAAAAAAGATTTATATGACTGCAATAAGGTTGTTGCAAACAAAATAGATGATGGCTTCCTAAATTCTATCATGAAAAACATTTATAGTTAATATTTTCCAGTTCTATTATGCATCTATTTAATTTTAACAAGCCTGTAGTTTTAAGCAATCAAGCAAATTATCACCATCTGAACTTGGAACTAAAATACAAAATACATAGCTTAAGTAACACGAATTTGCATCAAGGACACAAAGAAAATTAATGTCACGAAACGACAATAAAAATAAATTCATGCAATGATGAACATTCCAAATAGCAATGTAATTCGCATCTATTAATTTACACATGGTTTGTTCTTTTATTTTTCCAGAACTCCAGAAGATGACATAATCTTGTTGCTGATCTGTGCCTAATCGTGAAACCAGAACAGATTAAAGTTTTCGCTCATTCAACGATAGTCTCTTTTCGTTGGCTACATAACTGCTTCCAAGAAACTAAGAGCTTTTGTTTGTGATTCATTTTATGTATTACATCGAAATTCATTTAGGAGATTTATTCTAGTACAATAGTTCCGAGCTTTCACTTCTACACATAGTGTTCCTTATAAAAACGGTTTAAAATATTTCATTTACCTTCCTCCTTATCCTTGATTGATTCTAAACTTTTGAAGAAAGGAATCCAGTCTTTAAAAAGAATGGCGTCATCGAATTTGAAACTGGACGTGACTTCTAAGGAGCAACGTCACATGGACTGTGAAGTGGAAGAATATTGTTGGGAAAGTTCTGCTAACAATGGGGACACTTCTCCGGCAATCTTGACAACCACGAATACTTTTCCGCCAAGTAACCCAGCGATCCATATTTGCTGCTATAGATCACGACATGTGATGCTATGTGGAAGAAGTAATTCAATAGGTAAGTAAAAGTAACTTGACTAAAGTATGCATACTTCTTTGTTTCATAATACCAGAGAGTGTCTTTAGCGAATCGCTTGCGCAAGAAATTTACTGGTTACATCTTTAAAAACGTTAGGATTTTTGCATCCTTATATTTACACTGCTGTAAGTTATAATACAGGCCATTGACATCGTTTATAAATCCCATTCATGAGTCACAAAATGATTTTACCGGACATAACTAGACACATTATCAGAATGTGATTAAGTAAGATGAAGTTAGGATGAGATGACTATTCTACATTTCGGCAAGTACATTCCTACAGGTTCATTGCATTCAATCGGCAATCATTCAAAGTATCATCATGAAATTCAGATTGTAATATCGTCTAAAATAGATATGTCATTTGCATTTATGGCGAATCGACGGAGTTCTTTTCAAATTAGCAGCTTCTTCAAATCACAAACTAGTATGTCACTAAAATTTCTTACGTGATACGTGCTCATAACCTAGGAATTATGATATTACATACGTCGCATTCTTCGTACATTCCATCTTATCTCAGAGTTTACTAAGTTCGCTTTGCAAGACTGGATAAATTTGGTATCACCGAGGTATCACCAGTAGCGTAATATTTTTAAATTCAATTTGACTAGATAGCATTTTTCAATGTAGGAAATAGCAAAAAGTAATTTGCAAGCCTTATCTTACATTTTGCTCACTTTACGATTACCTACTGCAATTTTTTAATCTCATAGTCATTCAGCATCGTAAAATTGCAGACGAACATTTTATTCTTAATTCTTACAACCTTTATTCTCTCACGAATAATATGCTATCTAATCCTGTACCTTTACAAGTCGTCTTGCGATGTAAATTAATGATACATGTTCGCCTGATTATTTGTCGTCGCAGACGCATATATCTTTTCCAGTAGAACGGCAAAGGGAGGGAGAGATTTGCTAAAAACGGTATTCGAGTTGCGTTTAAATTTTATTAAGGTACCCTATATGGAGTAATAACCTTTGTCAGTTACTCCTGATGGATTTTGTGAGAAAAGTAAGTGGAACGTGGAGTTGGGCACGTATGTACATATGCATTTCAACATTATCTTTACTTCCAGACATGGAAGGAAATTAATGTTTTATTAAGCATAAAAGTAAATTCAGAGGATGATAAACTCCAGACGAGGACTAATTATTGGGTGATTGATTTTATGCAATGTCACCAAAAATTTAATGCTTGTTTTGAGTTCATTTATTAAAAATTTGGTGACAAGGCTAAAAAACTGGGTAGGGATAGGTATTTTTATATGATGCGACGGAGAAGCTTATAATGTGCTGATGTTATCATAACTCGCGACGGTTTCTGTTACTTGTAAATACATATTAATATTTGTAAGTAAGTACCTTGCTGCGGCGTGGCATGCGATTATTGTTAGTTTGTTATTCTCTGTGTCACCATTAGTCTCGTGAAATCATATCCCGAACTAGTCTCCTGACTTTTTTGAAGAGCATCTTAACTTTGATTGGGCAATAAAATTTGTTTGTGTATGCCTCGCTATCGCAGATCAAAAGTTCACATGATCCTACAATCATTTCGCTAGGTAGGTTACAAGTGAACATTTTAATTGGTCACAAGTTAACTTGCCACGCTAATTGTTAGTTTTTTTTGTGCCCCTGGGTAAATGAACCAGATCATAAGACATAAGGAAAAATGTGTTTTTCAAAGTAAAGGACTACACAATATGATACGATGCATTAAGTTAAGAACACTGTGTTTTTATCATGCTTTTTCTCCAGTAGTTGTGAATTATGCAGGGAAACGATATAGATAAATCCCATTATAATTAACCAGCCTTTTCATGTTATCTTGCACCTTTAAAACGTGTCATTTGAGGAAGGTCAAGTCACGCAACGCTACTTCAACTGCAGAGAAAATACTTTCTAATATAAAAGTTTTTTTACAAGCCGACTCTGCATACACTTGGCTTCTATCTGGTCGTTCGGGCATTTTCGGGTCGGTCAAAAACTCCTGTTGTGCGGAAAGTGAAGCATAGTTCAGTTTGAGTTGCATTGGTGGTTTGATCTGTGAGATCCATATGAAAGTAAAGCACAAGCACAAGACTGTTTTTTTATGCTAAAGTATGCAGTATTTGATCAAACCATGTTGCCTAATACACATACATGCGTATAAACTGCAGTGTCAATACATTCCTTCCACACAGTAATACCGATAACAAGTGGTGGGAGATTGGCTGAGAAAAGAGTAGTGTATGGACAATACGGAAAAGAGTTGTGCATAAAGGCTTGGGATGCCTGTGAGAGAAGTTAATACAGTTCTGAAAGACTTATTGCAGAAAAAAAGAGATTTGAGCGTGGTACAATTTTTTTATTGAACTCAACTCACTTTTGTGTGCACATAGACACACATGTGCTTTCTTTCTTTTTCTGCTCTTCGTCAAGCATACTATGTAGTGTAATAAGAGTGTGTGCTCTACTAATGTAAAAACGAAATTCGATACTGTGTTCTTAAAATTTCATTTTTTATTCTCTCTCCAATGCTGATCCTGTCTTTATGACTCTGTGTAGGAACGAATAGGACAAAAATTAGAATATGTATGGTACGTAGAGTAAACTTTTTTTCTTGTGGAGTTTTCATCTCTTTAAAATGTGAATTGTTTAATTTAGCGGTTCTATATATACATACATTCAAACCACAAATTGATACATTCAACACTCCCGTCTCGACATTTATACTTATACGTATGTCAGCCAGTCAAACAGTGAGACTTTGAAGTTTGAAAAGGGTTCAGGTTAGACTAGACTTGTATATATTATTTTAGTGTGATCCAATCCAACTGCGTTTTCTGTTGTGAATTGTGCTTTGCATCAGTGCATCTCCAAAAAGTCTTGACATTGCAGACTAGTATGTAGTTTCCTCCGAAGGTTGTTTGTACATTCTAATGAAACAGTTCTGAGTAACTTGTTGTTGATTTCGTACCTAGAGTTTTAGATTGATTTTTTGATTACTTGTTGGAAATGGCAAGTCTGAAATTTGTTTGTTTTTGTGCGAATTTTCCTTGAGACAGAGCGAGATATGGCGTGATGGTAATTTAAGCGGAAGCAATTCAATTTAAAGATTCTAACTTAATAGTTCATTCATAAATCATTCAGTGTGGTGGAGAATAGTGCTGCAGTAGTAGTGAATGTAGTAATAATTAGTAACTTGGTAGACGAGACAGTTTTAAGTGAAGATTATCTGCATAATACGCGAGAGATTCGTGTAATTAGTAACCAACTGGAAATCGCCATTTGAAAGTCTGATTTCTAATATAAATATTAGGCTTGCTCAAGGTAACCGATTATTAGCCAAAAAACCGCTTATAAGCGTTAAAACCGATTATTTTGTTTGGCGCGAA
>JAHZNG010001471.1:0-10047 GCA_027744375.1 Orchesellides sinensis | reverse complement strand
AGTCTCATTCTCCTATTCAGCCTATTCGTTCCAACTCTTTCGACTTTCACCAATTCATTTACAATTTTATCAGGCTCACACACAAAATTTCCTCTACTTTCACATTCCTCTCTTTCTCCAGCATGTATAAGGTATTCGTTAGCTGTCACAGAAGCCCTTACATATTTTTATTTGCAGTTTGTAATATTTTTACAGCTCCTCTTGCTCTTCTGCCTCGTCATGTCTTTCTATGTCGTTGAAAGCCTTTTTTGTGTATCTATTGTTATACCTTGTAATTATAATTGACTTGGTGTCATTTGATTTTCGTGTGGAAAGGGAAGTTTGAGAGACAGTTTTTCAATATGCAAAGTAAATTTTTTATTACTTTGCTCATTCTCTCTCTCTCTGTTGTCTGTCGACGTGATAAAGTGAACTGAAACCGTTAGTGTTTAATTAAGCAATTTCCATAAAAATATTTAAGTAAGTTAGTTTATGCTTTTTCGCCCATCCACTTGCCTCAAACCATGAATTAAAATAGAAACGTTTAAGCAAATTAAAAGGGAGGACGTGACAGAGCCTTGATATTGATATGATTGTAATAAATGTACACACCTGGTTGGATGGACGTGATGAAATTTTGGAGAGTAGAAAAAAAGAATTTTGGAATAAGTTGTGTTAAATTACTTGCCCTTCATATCAAGGACAGGACACAGATGGCAGCTTTTGATGACGCACAACATAACCGTTGCTTGCTAAAATGGCATGATGGCAAAAGCAAAAAGTATTTAACGCTTAGAATTTGTAGCTACCGATCTGGTTTCACACCGCTGCAATAGTAATGATAATTATAGCTAATTGCTCTTATCACGTTATGTTATGTAGTTTGTTCTTCAATGTACACAACTGACGATGTTGATAAAGCTAGTTTCTTTGCTATTTCCTGGAACGAGCCTCTTCTAATAATTTGGAAGAAAAAAATAAGTATAAGGGGGATGATAATAATAATAAAACTTTTATCGTTAAATATAATGCATCATCTTTATTTCCGGTTCATCAAGCGTTTATATGCTCCCCTGCTTTGTGTTTGTACATGATATCGCGTTAAATACAATAGCGTGAGGTCTTGGTATGTGGTCTTCAGACCATTTTTATCAAAACAGCAGGAGGGTGTAATTGATGATATGATGGTGATACTGTAGTGCAGATGCTGATAGTGATTATAATGATCATAATACCTTTCTTTATATTTTTTTGGTGAAAAGTGAGGAGATCGAGTGTTCCGAACCGATAGAAGTGGTCAGCTACAAGATTGGTGTTTGCAAGGTTTCCAAAGATGGGAAGGAGTGTAAGACGACTTTCAAAAAGCTGTGTAGTAATGGGAAGACGAGTGTGGTTTTGGCCCGACCACGTACAGGACGAATGCATCAGATTCGTGTTCATCTTCAATATCTTGGTAAGTGAGAAAGTGAAAGTGAAGGAGAGAAGATTAATATATATGTCTTGACTCCACCATTTTTTTCTCTTGTTTTTTCTACTTTTTGCTTTCTCATCTGCTCGTGATCCATTTTCTTTTCCCGTTTAATTGAGCAACTTGAAGAGGGGAGGGAAAGCAAGAAAAGTTGTAATTCGCGTGAGTGTTTTTAACTTGAGGCAGAGTAAAAATGGATATGGGAGAAAGTTTGTCAATGCAAGTCGTGCAGCATGAAAATTAGGAAGTAAAAGTTTTTGTAAAAGAGTGATGGCAAATTATTTTTTGTCTTCATTTTTATGCTTTCTTTTTAGTAACTTTCATTAAAAGTAAGAATACTTTAAGACTAATGCAGCCTGTCTGATTGAAAGATATTAGAGAAAGATAGGCGAACGCCACTGTACATACAATAGGTATTGCGGTGATTATTAAAAACGCCTCAAGTGAAGTTTGAAAACAGAAGAGCTTACGAATGCATGACATTGGGGGAGAGTGGTGGCTAGGGAAAGTACAAAATAGTCTAGTTGTTGCAACGTATTCACAGATGTACTTGATTTTATGATGAAGATTGATGCTCGAAGTGATTTCTTCCCTGGACGACTTCCTCTTATCACGAAATGGCTTTGTGAAAGTAAGATACGTAAGATGCTGTACACTGTACATCTTTGCACACGGTGCTGATGTCTTATCCCAGAACACTATGAGCTATACCTAAGAAGCCAGAAAAAGGAAATTATTAGGAGAGGGGTGGTGGCTTTTCGTTGATGAAATGAAATGGCTGAAAGTAAAAGAAAATTTTGCTTGCCACATGACAAAGTTCTTTGGTTTCTTGCATGTGTCTCTGCCTTCTTATTACAAAGTAGTGATCATAGTGGATTATAACCCAATATTAAAATTGCTCAGTCAGTAGTGAAACAACAGCAAGGATTAAGAGTCCAAAATCATTTGAAGCACAATAATATGTGCATATAGGTGTTCATGCTGTGGAAGGGCAGCAATCAGTAGTCATTCGAGATTTAAACTTATATGCTGAAGCCTTAACTAACTAGGTTTCAGAAAGGCAGCCAATAACTCTGACAGGCAAAAAAAGAGGACCAACAGGAAAAGGAATTTTGTCAATTATGCATTCAGTTAGGGAGAAATGATGGCATGCATACGTTTTAGCTATTCTGTTAGCGTGCCCTTCGCCCTACACTGTCTTTACTATCATGGTAATGCTGAACATCCTTAATGCGAACACGGAAGGAATTCTACATTCTTATATCTGGACTCCCTTTCTCCCTAATAACCGTCACTATTTTCCATTTAGAGTGAAAATTGAGGAAATTGGATTTCAATCTTGTTTCTTCCTCACGCACACGCGATGATGGGGGTGACAAGGAACATTCATACATAGCTAGTTTAACGTAATAGTCCCACTTGTTCGCTTCCTTTCCGTATTGCTTCTTTCGTATTAGACACGCTTCATATAAAAAAGAGTACGTTAAGAGTTGGGAAAGGAGAAAGGAAGATGGATCAAATGAGCTGTAGGAGAAAGTATAATATGTCTCCTTATTGTGCAAAATGAAACCTCGAAACTCTATTAGCATTTAATGAGTTACATGATGGTGCGTAACAAAATGTGCGAAGAATGAGTAATTGAGCTATTAAAACGAACACCTAATTTGTTATATAACAGGTTATCCTATTGTGAACGATCCACTGTACAATCACCCTGTTTTTGGACCAGAAAAGGGAAAAGGTGGTAATATCGGGAAGACGGATGAGCAGCTTATCCAGGAATTGATATCAATCCATAATGCAGAGAATTGGTTGGGAATTGAGGGAGAAGATGGAGGAGGTGGTGGAGGAGATATATTTGGAGCTGCTGGAGCACCCGTAGGAGTTTCTGGAGTAGTTATGAATGATGCCTGTCACCTGAACACAGCCAGCGGGCCTTCATCCTGCACTAGCGTTCATAGTGATAATGGGAGTAGCGTTGGGAGCACAGCAGGAGACGGGAGTGAAATGGCTATTTCAACGTTGAAACCAGAATGCAATAACGCTTCTTCATCTTCTTCTTCCGCCGTAAACAATCATCACGATATTGCTGCTGCTCCAGACATGAAAAATGAAGAGACTCAAGTTGCCTTTCCAATTGCTGTGAAGAAAGTGGAGGAGAATGTGGTCATTAACGGTGGGAAGGTCACTGTTGGAACGCAGACCAATGAGGAAGACTCCAGCGTATGTGGTTCTGCTGACGCAGCCGTGTCTTCATCAAGTACAGCTCAAGGGACAATAATGGGACCAAATTTTGTGTCCAGTGACTCTCAAACAACACCTTTGTCTTCATTACCGTGCGATGAGGGGGTTCCTAACAAGGTTGTACATAATAACTCACCCTCTGCACCTGGAGTTACGAATGCTTCAGTGGATAACAATAATACGTCAATGTCAATTACTAAGACTGGTGGGCCACCAGGTTTTAGACATGATCTATTGACGTTTGATAACCATTGTTACGAATGCAAGGTTCGGTATCGCGACCCCAAGCCTAAGGATCTCGTCATGTATCTTCATGCATTGACATACAAAGTATTGAGCTAAAATTTTCATTTCCAGTTTGATCGAAAATTGGTTTATATATACATTTATTCTCATTTAACTTTTTTGACTTTTTAGGGGCCTGAATGGAGCTTTGAGACAAAGATGCCAGCCTGGGCAGCTTCTGATTGGATAGAACCTGATGAATCTTAATATAAAAGCAATAGCTATGTATTTATATGAGTAAAATATAATAAAAATACAAACATATATTATGTAATGCTTTTTCAGTGACAGTGATGACATAACAGTTAACAGTAGTAGGATGATGAGTGTGATATAATCTGACAAAAGAACGACTCTTTATATCAAAGACCTACATTTTTAGGCGTAAAAATAAAGACTGTAGTGTTTTTAGAAGTGTATGTAAAACTACCTATGCAAAACTGGATAAGCTAAACTAAATTTAATTTAATTTTCATGTTTTAGTTTTAGATAGTAGAAGCAACTAGTGCATTGCGTATAGGTATGTATGTATGTAAATATGATAAACCAGGTAGATAATTAGAATCATAAATCACTGTATAAAGTATGCAGTTTTACATTTTATATACAGACCCAAGGCGTTTAGCCATTGAACCATGCTTGAAAAAACGGCACAAAGAGTGGCCTTGTTGCATATCAAGCAAGGGATAAATATTTCTGTAATAGGTAGTTACATATCTAACACAACAATATAAAGTCACGCTAAAATAATTTCCTGTTGCCGTATTTTATAAGCAGGGTGCTTTATGGACTGCGTTTCTCAAACAAAACCATGTCCGAATATTACACATCATCAGTATATTAAAATCGATGTAATGTGATGGAAGACAGAGGGTAAGGTTATTTTTAGGAAATGAATTTAGATTTAGCGAAGTACATCCCATCATTTAGCAATTACAAAGTCTACTCACTCGTGATGCAGCATATGTCAAATAATTTCTAATTAAAATGTAAATTGTAACTTGCATGTATCGTATACTTGTATTAGGATAATAAAAATAGTGGACAATTGTCGTGATGAGTTGTTCAATAAAAATGAGGAAATCGTAATTTCTAGTTAAAAATGTATGCATGATTTTTAGCTAGAAAGAAACATTCGAAGTGCTACACTGTGTGATAGGTTTGGTTTTTGGTACTCGGTAAAGATTTATAGAAAAAAACAAGAAGTCTTGCCTTGTGTAGCGAAATCTACACTTAGATGATAGTTTAATTGTACTATGGGCATTAACGCTGCATGAATGTTTATGTGTACATATTAGAATTAAAATATATCTTACTATAATAATATTGAAATGCATGAGAAAGTCGAAAGAGTTGGAACGAATAGGCTTAATAGGAGAATGAGACCTTTTTTTATATACTTGTCAAGAGAGAGATGCTGCTGATGGAAAATAAGCCTGTCACTTGAGCCATTCAACCAATTGTATAGCGTCATTGTGAAACTAGAGCTCTTAAAAACACAACTGAACAACTATTGGAAAAACTTTTGGATTTTCCTTATAATATTATTCTGTGCAACACTGATATGCTTCCAGTCATTGAGTCATTCTTTTCATCCACTTGAATGCGCATCACATCATATGAATAATAAATAGCTCATTCCCAAAAATTCTTGCAAAAATAAATTCCATGATAATATATGCAATTGAAGAGCAGTAATAATTACAGTGCTTTCTTATTTTCCAAAAACGAAACAGACGCGTGTGTATTGTGTATAAAAATACGCGTAAACAACACATGAAAATTTTAGCTGTCAAATTAAGACCATATCGTCCTACCAATCAGCTAAAGAGACAGTGACACAGCTTTTCATTGTTTTAATCAAATAAACAAACTATTTCCATTCAAAGCTTATGAATGTTTTAACTAGCATTTAACCAACTTAATATGTATATGCTGCCTTGTCATTTTGTCAGTCAATTCAATATACATTTTATAAATTCTTTCTCCTACTCACAGACGAGACACAAAATTGGGAACATAAAATTAATGTTCTCTATTCTAAAGACATCCAGCTGGGTTTAGTTATTCTCAGAAGAGAATCTGGTTTTGGTTTTTGGATCACAGTGGCATTTACAGAGTCGCGGAATTAATTTCGTGGAAAATTTCAGGATTTCTTTCATACATATGTACACAGCTGTCCAAAAAAATAATGGATTGCATACCAGTGAAAGCTGACTGACTGATATCATACAAATTAGGTGGAAAAGGATGAATGCTCNACAGAGTCGCGGAATTAATTTCGTGGAAAATTTCAGGATTTCTTTCATACATATGTACACAGCTGTCCAAAAAAATAATGGATTGCATACCAGTGAAAGCTGACTGACTGATATCATACAAATTAGGTGGAAAAGGATGAATGCTCTGCTTTAGAGAGACTGGTACGTAAGTAAAATACTGATCTGCTACTTGGTTATCTGTCTATCTATTTTGCTCTGACATTTCTGCTCGGAGACAGATCTCTCATGGAATTTTGTTGTGACATAGCAAAATCACTGGCATTCCAGTAAAATCCTAACTAAATCTTTTTTGTCGAGGATCTACTTACACATCTTATAATAGAATCGAGTTTTAATTTGCAACAGATATATTATATTTTGGAGAAAGGGTTAAGCCTTGTGCATAACCACTCCAATATCTTGAAATACCATTATTCAACTTAACAAATATTATCAGTTGATTTAAGATAAAATATAACTGACATTACCAGATTTATTTTGCCGCACACAAGCACAAACCATCCTTAAAAACATAGTCGATTGTCAATTTCCTAAATTACCTTATCTAAGATATCTACATATTTTTGAGCAACATTTCTAATTTCAAATTGTATTCCCCATACTAGGAATTCAAGCAAACAAAACAAGGGCCCACAAAGGAATTAGGAATTTAGACTAATATTCTTATTGCATCTTTACACCTGACTAATTTCCTGTTCATAACATGGTGACACAGAATACACAATATAAAATTTCAACCATGAAATATTAAAGAGCAATGAAATAGTATTTATGCCTGCGGCATATATGTACATTTGTATTTCGGATAAAGGATATAGTGGTGGTGATTTTGGTGAATAGGAAGACTATATTCAAACACTCTCCATTTACAGACAGACACATTAAAAAGGACAAAACGATACACAAATGTAAAACGCTATCATTGAGTACAAATTTCATTCCAGTCATTTTGGTTTGCAAAGGGAAAGGTATACGTATAATTTCCACAAAATAGAGAAAGGGGGAACGACATGGGAAATGAAATTTGCTTTTGAAAAATAATATACCGGAATGGAGCCTGGCTTGTCCAGCACCACCAAGTCTTGATCAATATACAGAATCTCAATCGCCTTCGCCAATACTGGAGTCTCATGTCTATCAACAAAAGAATATTATATTGAATAGACTGATAAATATGAACAGCCGTGTACTATTTCATCATTGTTATGATAATGGTTTGTTTTCTCCAATGTCAAAGACTCAAAGATAATAAGCACATACATCATTTATGTATGTGTAATTTTACACAGGTGGGTAAAAACTACTTTTTACTCTCATTCTTTATTAAAAACACTTTTGCATTAAAAACCCATAGTGTTTACTCTGTCAGTGAGGGATTCTTAACCAAACACCTTGACTCCTGTCACAGACTGTTACGGTGAAAGTGAGGGTGTCTCAAAACACCCCGACGTATTGAGTCAGGTGTGCAACAACCTTTTCATTCGTTTATATACATGGGACATTATAAACTATGCAAATAAACATTTCTTTACCCAAACCTATTTCAAAAACTCAAAACATACATAATCTACCTATGCCCTTCAATAATTTTGCTTGTCACTTGGTATATTTCAAGTGACAATTTGATAAGAGTCAACAATATAGGTTCAAAGAGTGTTGTTGTGGAGCACTTTATATGCATATTTGTATAAGTATGTATGTAGTAAACAAATATACTTGAGTTAGTGTCATCATCATAGGTCATCAAATGAGATTGCTCACCGTTGGGTAAATACTCGAGGTCGAGGTTATTACAAGTATACCTTCCATATTTAGCTCCACAAGACAGGCGAGGATGGCCAGATAGCAATAATTGTAATCCGCTCAGCCGGATGTATTTTGCAACTTGTTTTAGTTAAGATTGTTACATTGTTAGTACTTAACATGTATTTATAGGGTAGTCCAGGGGTAAGGGGGTAACCCATATCCTTAGAACTTTATTTACTAACAAGACTGCATATACTAATGGCTACTTATTTCACAAAACATGTTTGCAAGATGCATTTGCATCTTTCAAAACGCTACATAAACAAGCTTATAGGCAAAAAGCATTACAGCAATTATAAGGCAAAAAACAAAAAATTCTGTTGAATTTTAAAATACACTGCGATGTTCACAAAGACAAGGCAGATAAAACATACAGATTTTAGAGAGTAGCATTTTTTGTCTGATGGAAAAATCATAACTTACAGGAATTGATGCAGGTTTATTGACCACAACGAGGTCCTCGTCCATGTGAACAACCTCAATAGGGTCAGAGGTCACGGGTACTTCGTGCCTATACAGATATAAGTTTCAGGACATCATGTAAAAAAGTTGGCATGTTGTTGGTATATGGTTTTAAAACATTGGTTTTTACGCTGTAGTAATACATATTTTCTTCCACAGGGAAGAATTATCTTCAGAAAAAATTCAAGATGGTTTGTTTACGGTAAAAACGAAATGTTATTTACGATGTTATTTAGTTTAGGCATTAGGTGATTAATTAGCAACTATACGAGTAATCACAAACTTGTCTAAATACAAAAAATTGTTAGCTAAAAGCTGTTACAATATAATCTATACAATTCGCCTGATATATTTAAGCAAAAAAGCAGATAAAATATGCGAATTATATCTTATAAAATAGATACTGCAGGTGCAGACTATAAGGTCACAATACTCTTGAATGCATCATATGCATTAGGAAAGAAAAAGCATAAAGAATGTAGTTTTTTATGTGTAGACATGCTTATGAATGTTGGCTGAAAACATGCCAATGATAAATATAAACTACGTTACTGCCTTTTCTTCTTTTCTTTTTCTGCATCACTAACTTCATACAACCAACACTACAATACCTACTTTTTCCGGTCTTCAGGCCCTCAAAAGATCAAACTACTTCATAATTAAGTATCTCCTCTTAACTACTTTTTGATTCGCCATTGTAAGAGATTAATCCTAATCCTATTTTTGATGCGCACCTTAAGGCAATTGCCAAGATGAAGTATTTTTTAGACTTCTTTCCTCGTTCTTTTCGGATCATCATCTCGGTGATTTATGTGATAATCAACAGCGAGAAAAAGCCATTTGCCCACGAGCCAACAAAAAGTGTGCAAAAAAATCTTTCATCATGACGTACTAATACTATACACATTGCAAAAAAAATCTACAAGACGATGATAATGATATCACATGATAATGGGTTTCTTCATGTGTATATAAAATATAATGGAAAAGAACAATATGGACTGATGAAGATGAAATGGGAATTTTACGATAGCTATACGATAATTTAGTGTCATCTAGTATGGTCCTCAGGGACTCTTTTCTAACTTATTTCTTTCATGTGTTAACCTATATTTACCGATGCGATGTTAAGTTACATATTTTTTATATATCTACAAGATTTACACACGATCAAATACTAACCCAATACTTGCTTGCGATTTGCTTCAAGATGAAATATATGCATACTTAAGACGTAAAATGCTATCACTTGTTAAAGATACCGAATGGGAAATGATGATTGCTATATACATTTGTATGTATACGTAAATATAGGTACTAATGCTAAGATTACTTAATGCAATTGCAATTGATCCAAAATCGCGGAAAACACAGATGAAACGATAGATGCAACAAAAAGTTGTTAAGAGGAGATACTTAATTATGAAGTAGTTTGATCTTTTGAGGGCCTGAAGACCGGAAAAAGTAGGTATTGTAGTGTTGGTTGTATGAAGTTAGTGATGCAGAAAAAGAAAAGAAGAA